>JAXQQM020069399.1:0-115212 GCA_034641835.2 Pinus albicaulis
GCGCCCCGACAATTTTTCCCAGAAATTGGGCAATTTGGCTCTCGGTTAGTGTTTGTCTCTAATTGATGATGTCAATTAGAGTTTAATTTAATGTCAACCCGGGAAGGTAAACTTAGAAGTGCTTATCTAAAATATATATATCTAGAAAGATTCCTAATTTGTCCAAGATCTTAAAGTCCCCTTACAAGAACATATTCATTAAGATCTCTTTCAATAACTAATCAAACCTAGATCTAACAATTGTTTGAGATCTATGGTTCTCTTACAAGAACATATTCTACAAGATCTCTTCCAACATTAGAACATCTAATAAGAACTTAAAAGCTGAAATGAAATAAACCTAGATCTAATAATTGTATGAGGTCTTACAGTTCTCTTACAAGAACTCTTTCAAATAAGACTCTTCCAATATTAGAACATTTAACAAAACTTAAAAACTGAAATGAAACAAACCTAAATCTAATAATTGTATGAGATCTTATGGTTCTCTTAAAAAAACACTTTCAAATAAGATCCTTCCAATATTAGAACATTTAACAAAACTTAAAAGCTGAAATCAAACAAAAAAAATAAAATAAATCATACCTAAAATAAACAAATAAGCATGCAAGTGAGGCCATGGGGGCCCTCCATAACTCCACAAGCACACCACTTTAATGGAGACTCAGATGTAGAGGCAAAATCGAAGTATGAATCATTTATTTGAAAATCTCCATTACAAACCAACTCTAAGCTTCTAAGATTACATACTCCAAAATTCTAAGATTACAAAACTTCAAGATTACAATATTACAAAAACTTCAACATTACAAATGGAGGAGATTGTACTCCTATTTATACAATGGGATGAGTAACAAACTCATAATGATCATGGGCGGAAACGTGAAGCTGGGTTACACTTTTGTGAGAATCGGGGGTAAAATATTTTTTTCGGCAATAGTTCGGCTGAACATTTTATAAAGTTCGGCCGAACTTTATAATAGTTCGGCTGAACTGTCTTAGTACGTTCGGCCGAACTTTTGAGTCCGTTTATATTGACGGCACAGTGACGGCCCAGCAAACAGAATTTTTGCCGGAGGTTTGGAAAACCGACAATGATAGTTCGGCCGAACTCAGTTGAAAGTTCGGCCGAACTACGTTTTTATAAATAAATCGCCCGCGAAAGGTTTCAGTTTACTATTTTCATTGTTTTCGCGCGACTTTTTTTGTTCTGTCGTTGATTGCGTTGGGCGAGTTCCGCGCGACTTTTTATGTTATGTCGTTGATTGCGTTGGGCGAGTTGCTGGTCGAGGTTCTGATTGCGTTGGGCGAGCTGCTGGTCGAGGTTCTGATTGCGTTGGGCGAGTTGCTGGTCGAGGTAGGCTATTTCAGCCTTTTTCCCTTTGTAGGCTATTTCGGCTCTCTCCTTTTTTTTTGGGATGCTATGATATGATGCTTTCCCCTGCACCTGTATTTTTTGAGCTCCCGATGCATGTCTGTACATCCATCTTGCTCTGTCATATTTGTGGCTACAGCGCCCTGGCTTGTCTGCCGCTCGTTTCCGCACTTGATATCATTTATGTGATGTATCTGCACAATGGTCTGTGTTATAATGTTTTTTTTCCTTGGTACCATCGTTACTATGTATTTTTTCCTCCCTCTGCGCCAGGATGCCTGTCTGTTGCTGGGCTCTGTCTGCTTTGGTGAGCCAGTATGGTTTCACGACATGTATGCTGAGGATCTATACTCTGTTTTTTTGTTTTCATATGCCTGACCGGGAATTTCCTCTCTCCATGCCGAGACGGGCTATCTCCCCCTCAGCCGCTCATGTAACTGGATGTTGGACTGTTTTGACCATGAATTAATTCCAAAACAGCGATTTTTCTCCTGTTGAATTTCCGCACTTGATATCATTTATGTGATGTATCTGCACAATGGTCTGTGTTATAATGTTTTTTTTCCTTGGTACCATCGTTACTATGTATTTTTTCCTCCCTCTGCGCTAGGATGCCTATCTGTTGCTGGGCTCTGTCTGCTTTGGTGAGCCAGTATGGTTTCACGACATGTATGCTGAGGATCTATACTCTGTTGTTTTGTTTTCCTATGCCTGACCGGGAATTTCCTCTCTCCATGTCGAGACGGGCTATCTCCCCCTCAGCCGCTCATGTAACTGGATGTTGGACTGTTTTGACCATGAATTAATTCCAAAACAACGATTTTTCTCCTGTTGAAAAAAAAGAAACAGTCAATGAACTAAGGCAAAACATGTCTCAAATGTAGAACTTCTTCTTTCATACATCCTACGTTGTCTGAATATGCAAAATCCTATAAGTTTGAACTCATTGGTGAACTCAAAAGATTAATTTTCATTTACTAAAGAGCAACCCTCTTACCTACCACGTAGTTTATATTTTGTTAAATTAAATATCAAATGTTGTTATTATAGAAGATATGAACATTGTCAATTTCATAGTAGGATTAAGTAAATGATTAGTTTGTTGGAAAGTAATAGATTTTGGTTTGGTTTAGATAGGAATTATAAAAACCATATTATAGGAAATTAATTTAACTTTTTCTAAATTGTATGAACCATTGTAGTGTTTGTAGAAGTTAAATTTAACTTATCCTTGTTGTGTATTTGAAGAAATAATTGGATCATAAAAAGTTCAATGATTTATTCTCTATCATGTTTTCAATTGATTTGACCCTACTCAATATGGTATTATTCTTTATCACAAAACTAGAAACTCCACTAATGAGGAACTCTATTACTTTATTCCTTTTTGCGTTTCTTTTCTCTTAGTATTAGCCTTAAACGTTGATTTTTGTTAGTTAGATATGATATGATTTTTTTTTTTTTTTTTCTTTAAGAACCAAAAATTTGGAATTTCTCCAGCACTTCATATAGTTTATCTCATTTCTAGGGCCTTCTAAATAGTTATTTTGAATGAAGAAGCATGCTAAATGCCTTTCTTTTTAGGGCTTTTTAAATACTTATTTTGAATGAAGAAGCATGTTAAATGCCTTTCTTTCTTCAAAAGCATGTGCATATACACGTTTTCTTAATGTAAAGTGTGTATACATTATGTCTACATTTCCATTTTTGATTGAGATTTAATTGCTTAGCATATATTGTGCAAGTGTACTTCAGAAGTATAAGAACCTGGATTGACATTTAATGCAAGTAATTTATCTCACAATTAATTTACCCATTAGGATGCTTTGACCTAGTAATCAATAACTTGAGAGATGAAAAATATCCTATCACATTAATGTGAGGATCCATTTTCACAATGAACATTAGGAAAAGACAATATTCATTGCAGTTGGTAATATAGTCAGCTAGTAGACTATTCAATTATTAACAAAGTTGATGAAAGAATGCAAGGAATTTAAGGTTGCATTTCAATTTTGAAAATTTTCTACAATAATTTTTGTAGGATAATTTGTTAATGCAAGTTTCCATAGTTATTTATAATTTTTATTTTAGAAAGAACCTTCAACCAAAAATACCCAAGGTTAGTCCCTCGTGTGCCCTTTGAGACACATTAGGTCATCCCACCAATTCATGCCCCATGCTTCATGAGTTGAAGGTATCCTTCATACCCCTTAAGCACCCCCATTTCTCCCCACTCCATCATGTGATGTTGCCACCTCATCACGTAATAAGGGTTTAAGAACCAACGACCTCTTGTCTATTTATGTGAAACACAAACATTATACACAACATTGTCTCAATCTCCGTCGATATCAAGATGTGTTGGTCACCATACATCATGCCTCAATAGTAGCACCACCACTTACACCAACCTCATATGTTGATGATTCCTCTTCCACCATTTATTATGACACGAACTCGGTTAATTAGTATTTGGCATGCCCTTGAGTGCTCTATGTTAAAGACACTCATCTCATCTATATGTGTCCTTTACTCATCAAATACCATCATCACTGCATGCATCAAGTGACATATCCCCCTCATCAAGATCCCAATCCGCCTAATTTTGGATGCTCCTCATACACTAAATACCTTGACCATATCAATGGAATGCCCAACTCCTAGCATGGTTCCCACCACACCAACACAACTATTGGAGATTCAAACGACCTCACCACTTAGAAAATGATAAGAAATTATTTCACCCCCTTGTATTTGAACAATACATAGAAAGAATAACATAATTAATACAAGAGATAAAAATATGAATTAGAGAAAGGCATGGATCACATATTAAAGGAAATGTAAGCCAACCTAGGAAGAAAACAACTCTTCGCTCCCACTTCAAATAATTTCTAAGAGTAAACAATGAAAACAACAAATTGATCTATGTACCAGATGTACAACATTCAACCATACCTATATAAAGAGTGTACAATGAAATTAATGTTGGTTTACTTCAACACTTGGAAAATATCTTGTTTCTATCCCATTTGTGAAGTTATGCAAATATGAAATAAAGATATGAGGTTAAGAAGTTCTTAAAATTTGATGAAGTAGATGACCCTACTTTTGAGGATTATCCTATAGAGTTATAAAAGATGAATCAAGGGAATAAAAATGTAATTCATAAACATTTTCATATATTCCTATTTATAAATAAAATATTATTACACAACTATATGCTAGATTTAGGAGAAACAACTGATGTAATTCCTTTGAAAGTGATGAAATAATTAGGCCTTACAACAACTAGGGCATATAGAAATGTATGTGCTATGGATCCTATGAAAATCGGGATGGGTAGAGTAATAAATACACATGTGTTGAAATTTTTTGAGGAGTAACTCAAAGCATGCATATATACAAAATGAAGTGGCTACTTTCTTCATATTCCATGAGGGACTATTGTTCTTCCTAAATACTATTCATATCATGTACCTCTGAATTATTTCTAGTGAAATTAAATGACTTGAAATTAAATTTCCTAAAGCCTATTGAAATTTCTCCTTCAAAATAAGGATGCACTCCCATTTGATTCTCATGGATAGGTTGTAATCATGAGGCTCTCACTAAAGAGTGGACCTACGCAAAATCTTGTGACGTCTTGTCACAAGCAAAACCATCAAACTGAAAACACGTCATTTTTCTCCTTCAAAGAAAAAAAAAATTCACATCATGTGAATATGTCCATGTAGTCTTACATATTGGTGTACAAAACCATCAACCAAACACAAGTTTACAAAACATGCCTCTTCAAACAACTGACTCTTAGCTCAAATAATAGAGCTCATGTACTTTCAACATCTTGCTTCATGCAACATGCACCATACTTTGAATTTGCAAAGAAATTCATGAAACATCAAAATACATGCTACGCCTTAATTGGATAAGAAATCTAGCCATTTGTCAGCAAACCATTTCAATGGCGCTTCTTTTTATTTCAACTATGTTGAATTTAGTTTTTAGTTATATTTTTAATTTTGGAGAAAATAACTATTTATTTCATGTGTAATTAGATCAGTGATTTCATGTGTTAGGGTTGTGGATTCAGGCATTGAAACAACACCATTATATTTCAAATTTTAAAATGATAGTTTGAGTCCTAGGTAGCTTAGAATCCTACTTGTTTTCAAAATGAGGATGCACTCCCATTTGATTCTCACGGATAGGTTGTAATCATGAGGCTCTCGCTCAAGAGTGGACCTTCGCAAAATCTTGTGACGTATTGTCACAAACAAAACCATCAAATTGAAAACACATCATTTTTCTCCTTCAAAGAAAAAAAAATTTCACATCATGTGAATATGTCCGTGTACTCTTACATATTGGTGTACAAAACCATCAACCAAACACAAGTTGACAAAACATGCCTTTTCAAACAACTGACTCTTAAGTCAAATAATAGAGCTCATGTACAAATTTCCATATTTTTTGCATTTATGTGTGTCTAACATAACTCTACTTTCAACATATTGCTTCATGCAACATGCACCATACTTTGAATTTGCAAAGACCCAGGAATTCTCCACCCCCCATTAAAATGACGGGCTACAAGTTGATTCTTTTAGTTTTTTCACTCTATAAGCATCGACGTACGATTATGCATGATGGAGAATCTCTAGCGCTTTCCCTTGTTAATATATTTAACAAGGGAAAGCGCTAGATATTCTCCATCATGCATAATCGTACGTTGGATTTGGTGATAATTGTCTCCATATTTTGGCTTTCGGACCCGCAAAAAATAATTATTTTAGAAGGGAGGGAAGGAGGGATGATCACATTGACTTGCTTGATGACCTGTCTATGAAGATTAACTACCTCAAGAATTATTTTTTTGCGTAGGGAAAGAGACACATTCCCATGTCTAGTTCTTTGATATTGTTAATGCCTCTAGTGTTTACTTCTACAAGTTCTATAGGCAGAGTCTGTAAAGGGCCAGGTAGCCTCTGGATCTCATCTTTTATGAAGGTGACATATCTAGTAAATGCCCCTGCAGTCAATCTCTGGAATGGATCTAAATAGAAGTTCTTCATTTTTTAATATTCGTAAAACACAAAAACTTTAAGGTAAACTATGTACATGTTCCATTCATCATGAACACAAACCTCACAAGCCTCCTTGGCTTTGGAGCATTTTCCATGTTTTCCATAACCAAGACCCAAATAATTAGGCCCTTCTTGAAGAACATTTGGCTCAACTATGCCTTGTACATGCTTGCCTTTAAAACCCTCTACTTTCATAGCACATTTTCATCAAAAATTTGGACCTTGTTCCTCTAATGTCTCTAATGTCTCTCAAAAGCACGTACACATTCATTTTCAGAGGAAATTGAAGGTAGAAACCAATAGCTAATTCTTGTAACTAACCTTGACTAAAATGAGCTAAATTGTACTTTGATACGAACTTGATTTAAATTGTCCACCCCACATTAGGCACCAATGATTATAACCTTTAATGGTCTAGCACTAGTTTGTAATCATCATCTCAAAATGGCCTAGTAGATGAAAAATTATCATGTTTGTAATCATCGTTTCACACCATCTACATATGACCCTTCTACACATTATATGATTGAATTTATGGTAGGTCATCCCTTCTATATAGACCACGATTGATTGTGACATTAGGTGAATAAAGGAAATTTGATAAGGAAATGATCAGTATAAGTTTGTCCTCCTCCACGCACTCCATATCTAATGATTGCCTATTTTTCTCTTCCAACATTTTATTTTGGAAATTCATTTTAGTAGTTAATTCTACTATTTAGTCACAACACACTTGGAAGTCAAAGAAATTGTTATATACACTACTAAACTCAATTAACATTGTTTTTTATTGGACTTTACAATAACAAACAACGTAGAGTTCATTAATGTAGTAGTGTATATGATAATTATATGTATAGTGGTGTGGCTATCAATAAAATTAGCTGCTAATGAATTTCGAGAATAGAAAGTTGGAAGTGGAAAAATGAGAAATCACTAGCTATGGGGCGGATGGAGGAGGACAAACTAGAAACTATCCTCTGCTTATAAATTGTATTTTATTCACCTGTTGTCACAATCATTCATGGGATAGGTAGAGAGGATGACATGCCAAAAATTCATGCATATAATATGTAGAAGGGGTCATGTATGAGATGGTGTGAAGTGATGATGATGGACATGGTAAATTTTCATGTGCCAAGTCATTTTTAGATGATGATGACAAACCAATATTAGCCATTTTAAGGTTATAATCATTAACAAGAAAATGGGTAAGGAAATTCAAAGTGCCAAATTCTAAGGAAAAAGCCATATTTGCTTCTCAAAAACTTTATTTGATATATTCTTAAAAAACCAAGTACAAATTTTAGTAATCCTAGAATCATGCTTTACATAAGGTGAAAGTGGGGAACTCATGACTTGTACTATAGATAAAAAAAACATTTACACTTACCAAAAAATATATGATAAAAATTGACAAACTACATACCCTTAAGCTCAAGGGGATATAATCATTCTTGCCTTCCATATAGATAATGAAAATGATTGTTCTAAGTCTCATGTTTCTTCTCATGTTATTTTATAAACCTTGGTTGGAAAGAAAAATAGGAGGGCAGAAATGTAAGAAATATAGAACATATTGGATTTAACAGCCCCAAACTGGATTTTACTTCGAGGTATTGATTTTTTGAAATCTATTTTGTGAATGTTGACCAATAGATATATATCATGGAGGATGAAAGATGAAGATCGGCTGAATCCCATATGGAGGGTCAGGGATTGGAGGATGTTCACGGTATTTAAATATAATCTTAAATCTCCATACATGTATGTACATATGGAATTGATTTTTTTATTAACTTTGTGAGTGAAATTAGTTGTTAATAAGTTTCATATTTTAATTTTTAGGAGGCAAGAGGAGAAGGCTTTCTACTCCATCAATGGAGCGTGGCCAAGGTTCAACCGGTCGAAGTAGCAGGGTGCGGGAACGGGGTGATATTTATTCCCCCGAAGGCCAGCAATCAACGGCTGCTGGTTCTCAACAGGGTCACTATGGGTCTGGTTCTCAGCAGCATCATTCTGGGGCTGGTTCTCAGCAGGGTCATGTTGGAGATGATGTTAACCAACAACATCAAGGTTGCCATCAATTTCAATATTTTTTCATTAAATTTTTACAACTTTTTTACACGTGTTTTTTCTAATATATGAAATTTTATATATATTGATGCAGAGGCTGAAAATGTTCGAGCCAGTGGTCAAAAAAGACGCAGGGCAGCGCGCTACATTGAAGAAGAAGGCTGTCAACCTAGCACAACTTATCCGGCTGAGATTACTGATATACCATGGGAAACGAACATGGTGGAATGCACCTTACAAAGGTGTCAAAGCCTTTATGCAAAATTGCAGAGAGATCTCCAGGATTTGACTCTACCTGCTGAGAGTAGACAAAGCCTAGAGATAGTTACACATTCATTGAGTGAAATGGTAAAAGTGTACAAAGATTTGGGGCCAACCACTGATTCGTTTGTAGAAGTGATGAGAAAGAGAAGAGAAACAGTGATAGGTCCCGATAAATGGCAAGACATAAAAAAACAAGTTTCAAGAGAGCAGGCTAAGTCAATGTTTAATTATAAGGAAGGGCCAAAAAGAAAGATGTTGAAGGTGCAGTATTTCAAGCACCCAAACAAAGCAAAATATTTGTATAGTCGACATCTTGCGGCCTTTGGAAGGCTTCCATGGAACGATGAGGTTCCTCTTTATTTTGCACAAATGTTTTATGCAGAATTTTTTAAGGGTATGAAACCCGACTACAATGATCTTCCTTCAGAATTTTTTGGCCCGGGGAGAGGTCGATTATGTCAGCGTAAGGGCGCAAAGCGAGATGTGGAGTTGCCTCGCCCTGAGCCGCCATTGGTGAGTCGACCGTCTCGAGTCGAAACCTTGCGATCAGAGATGGATGCGACTTCTCAAATAAGTCGTGAAGCAAGAGATGTTATGATCGAAAATGTTCATAGCGGATTGAGTGGAGTCGATCTTGGCTTAAATTGACAAAGAGCACGTGAATATGCAAGTGCCAATTTTGTTTATCATACATATGAGGAGATTTACAACATGAATGTTGAAGATCTCCGAACATACGCAATAAATTGTTGCAATGGTCTGCAAGACCTAATTTTTCGTGAGGAAGAGGGCACCGAAACGGTATGTGTTAGTGACCTTAGGATTTGAAATTATATTTACATATACATGTGTACAATTTGTAATAAATACATGTGTATGTACACATGTATACATTTATTTGTATGTGTACATTAATCTAACAAAAAGGTATGATTATATGTTAAAACACCATTTGCAGTTTTCAGGCATGATGCGTGATGAAAATGTTAATATTACGTTCGGGACCTCTGGCTCAAACGATGCAGATGGGTCTGCCCATCATGATATGTTGGCACATGTATGTTAGTGTTTTTTAAGTGACTTTAAAATAAATAATTGTTGCCACACATGTACATGTATGTATATATATAATTCGATAAAATGTTTTAACAGGTACCGATTCCGTCTGATGTTTTTGGGATCCCGGTACCTTCTTCTTCTTTAGGAGATATACCTTCTACTTCATTGGGAGATGACCAAGTATGGACAATTTTTCACAAGTTCAAAATTTATGTTACCTCAAAAAGTTCCATAAAAATTGAGATATATAGAAAGAGATCTATATTTTGAGTTATTTAAAATTTTTTGAATTTAGGTTTGTATAGAAGATTTTTTTAATCCGAGGACTTTAGCGACGGAGATAGGGACATCCACAACATTTGAAGAAGTTGTCTTTAGTTCTTTTTTTTAATATTATTGTTCAAATAAGTTTATATATATGTACACACGTGCATTTTCATTTGAAATTTTTTAATTTATATAAATTATTTCTGTATATATATATATATATATAAATTTATATTTAACTGTACATGTATATTGTACAGGTTACCACTAGAGATGTTTCTATGGCAGATCCTGTTCATCAAATGGAGAGGCAACCTTACGAGGTATTGCGCGATTTTTTTGTTATATTTTTTTTTTTACATGAAGTTCTAGATATATATATTCTCGTTCATTTTTAAAACTTCAAATTTTAATGTTCAAGTACATGTACATTGTGTATGTAGGTTTTCCCTTTACAAGATAGCGAGCCAATCGAGACCCAGAGGCTAGATCTTCCATTTGATGGACAAGATATACAGTAGATTTGATTTTATTTCAAAATTTAGATGGTTTTAAAATTTGTTAAACTTGATACAGTTTGATACTTGAGTGAGATTTACAATTTTTGGACATATTTTATTACAATATGTTTTTGGACATATTTTTGGACATATGTTAAATGTTTTTGTTGGATAGTTGAATTATAATTGGCATGGCATGTGATATTTAATGTTTTAAATGTTTTTGTTAGATATTTGAATTATAATTGGCATGGCATGTGATATTTAATGTTAAATGTTTTTGTTAGATAGTTGAATTATAATTGGCATGGCATTTGAAGTTTTTAAAACTACATGAATGATGGAATGTGAACCTACATTTGCACATGTGGTAAATTGAAATGTTACTTGTAACAAGACAATCCCCAGTGATTTCATTACAGTATATGTTGATTTCTGATTTGATATAATTGCATACATATGATGGTACATTACTTGTAAAGTCATTGGATTAATAACTTGTTCATTGATTGCAGTGTTCTTTGGATGGTTTTAGTACTTTTGGCATGTGAATGTGAAGTAATGTTGTCATTGAATTACATTTGACATTTGATATTTAATGTTAAATATTTTTGTTGGATAGTTGAATTATAATTGGCATGGCATGTGATATTTATTGTTAAATGTTTTAGTTGGATAGTTGAATTATAGTTCTAATGGTATCTGAAGTTTTTAAAACTACATGAATGATAGAATGTGAACCTACATTTGCACGTGGTAAATTGAAATGTTACTTGTAACAAAACAATCCGCATTGATTTCATTATTTAGTATATGTTGATTTCTGATTTGATATAATTGCATGTATGATGGTACATTACTTGTAAAGTCATTGGATTAATAGTGTTCATTGATTTCAGTGTAACATGAATGATAGAATGTGAACCTACATTTGCACATGTGGTAAATTTAAATGTTACTTGTAACAAAACAATCCGCATTGATTTCATTATGTAGTATATGTTGATTTTTGATTTGATATAATTGCATGTATGATGGTACATTACTTGTAAAGTCATTGGATTAATAGTGTTCATTGATTTCAGTGTAAGCGCAATAAATTATTGACAATGTAGAATGATTTTTGTGTTATAATAACTAAACCTAATAATATTGGAGAGCAAGAGAGACTTGAGGTATGGTGTTTACTACAAGAGTTTGAGCTAAATATTTAAATGGTTTATCTATCTTTCATAAAATAGTTTAAGATTGATCACAAGAATTTAGAGAATGTCTCGGTCCATCATTGGTATGGTCCATCATAGAATGATCATCCATGTCAATGACTCTTAAGTCTATCTTTCCAAACCATGACCCTACTCCCACATGTGTGCTTTTCATGACACCAGTCGTGCTACTTTTATCCTTGAGTTGACTGCCTTGAAAGCACTCAACTCTTTCTCGATGCTAGCCTTCCTCTTTCTAAGAGATGAAGTTGCCTTTCGACTTAGGAAGCTATGGGTAGCCCTGTGTCTATCAAAGCAGAGAAATTTTTCCCATGTACGGTTGTAGACATGAATCTCAAGTCCAAGGAACTTTCATCATCATTCCTCCTTGTCTTGTGCCTTACTTTCGCAATCTTCTTCAACATTTCCTCTTCCAATATGTTTTTCGAACTAGCCCTTGGCTTAACAGTTATTTTCACATATCTCTTCTCATGAAGCTCCATATAACAATTTGATCCTGGGCTTGCTTGAATTGGTTCAAGCTCTTTCTTTTTCGAATTCTGTCTAATTGCTCCAATACGACATATATTGACTCCTTCCAAACGAAGTGCACCAATCCTCTTAGTGTAGTCATCTTCTTTTCCAAGTGTGCCAACACATGCATTTTCTTTCTTCAAACCAATAGGTTTCGGATCAAGAAAGTCCCTCTTGATCTTATCTTCCATGTTCTTGACTTTACCTTGCAACGTGGTGCTTATTTCCTTCAAGTGAGCCCTTTCCATAAAGAGTTCCTGAAGTCTTTGTTCACCTTGTCGTATCTCCATGTCAAGCTTTTCAATTTCAGCAGTTTGTCTAGAAAGTCCATCCTTGGAATTTCTTGCGTGAAAAACCAAGTAGGTTGAACCAACGTTGGTCTAGTGCATTAGAATTCATTAAAGAATTGGTCATTGGCGCTGCTTCAAGCTAGGAGTGAGCATCGTCACCAACCTACATTGAATATTTTACACTCCCTATGGTGAATGATACTTTAAATTGATTGACAGTCTAAGACTTTCGAATTTTTTCGAATGCCAAATGATCTTACAAAGTTAGTATTTATAATATTCTAGTAGGTCATTCGGCGACAACTTTTACCAAAAACTTGAAACGACTTTGGCGTGTGATATTTAATTTGTTAAATATTTTTGTTGCATTGTTGAATTATAATTGGCATGGCTTAACAATGCTTTTCACATATCTCTTCTCATGAAGCTCCATAGAACAATTCGATCCTGGGTCTGCTTGAATTGGTTCAAGCTCTTTCCTTTTCGAATTCTGTCTAATCGCTCCAATACGACATATATTGACTCCTTCCAAGCGAAGTGCACCAATCCTCTTAGTGTGGTCGTCTTAGTGTGGCGTGTGATATTTAATTTGTTAAATGTTTTTGTTGGATTGTTGAATTATAATTGGCATGGCATGTGAAGTTTTTAAAACTCCAGTTTTGGATGGTTTCAATCTACATTTTGCATGTGATATTTAATGAACTTTAAATGTTAAATGTTTTAATGATGCAAAATATATAATCGAAAGGGTTTTAAGACTTAAAGTTTTGGATGGTTTCAATTTACAACTTAAAGTTTTGGATGGTTTCAACCTACATTTGCACATATGGTAAATTGAAATTATGTTACTTGCAACAAGACAATCCCCATTGATTTCATTGTATATGTTGATTTCTAATTTGATATAATTGCATATATGATGGTACATTACTTGTAAAGACATTGGATTAATAGTGTTCATTGATTTTACTTTAAGCGCAAAAAATTATTGATAATGTTAAACGATTTTTGTGTTATAATAATTAAACCTAATAATTAGTGACAACTTTTACTAGAAACTTGAAACAAAGAGAATCTATCTTTGGCTAGGACATCATGTAAGATGCTCGACATAAACAGTAAAATTGTAATTAAAAGCCGAGATTCGGGCAAGTGGGGACAGCCACTTGTTATCTCGTCCCTTGGAGGCTATGCCATATGGGGACCGAATCTGACTTTACAAAATAAAGTGAAATAATTTGTACCATATGGTCGGAGAACATATACAAAAACAATTAATATACAAGAACAAATAATTTCATTCTAGAATATATATATCCAATACATATTTAACATTTTTAATCAATGCACATGTATAGAAAAACTATTTTCAGTGGAAACTAGAGCACGTGCTTGTACCCAAACAATTTGTAACATTTGCGAACCACAAATAACATAAGCAGTTCAATTTTTAGTTGAGTACTGAAAGGTTTAAAAGATAATAAATTGTTGTCCTGACACTTCACTCAAAAAAATTCTAATGGAATTCCATCCTCAATAATCCGTTCATGATCGGATTTTGACATTTTCCATTTCTTAATTTTTGATTTTATCTTTGATTGAACTTCTATCAACTTTATGCGTGCTGCACACACCAAGTGACTATATTGACAACTTATGGAATCAGGTTCATAGTCTTCGAAGTAAACAAAGTCTCCACTTTGACGAGTTTGTTTGAAAAAATAACCTTTCGGTATAATAGACCCTTTGTCATACTGAAATCCGTGATCATTATAGTCTTGTAATAATTTCATTTTTTGTTCAGTGCAACGCATCAAATAATACTTCACATTTTCATCGTTGTCAATAGGAGCAATTACAGCAAAAACATCTCCTGCACAATAAAATAAATTTAACATTTAATTATGCATATTTAAATTTAAATTTGTAAATCTTTAAATCATTAAAAAGTAATTCAAATGTTACCTTCTCTAACAAGATCAGAAACTCGATCACCATCGGATGATATTGTAGTTTCATCTGATTCCATTTCTTCAAACATTGCAATAGACATTTTTCCCTTTGTATTTAGCTCTGTATGTTTCCAATCGTTCACATACATTTTGTTTTCACAGACGTCATTGGATTTTGTGTTGTCTATGCAAACATCACAAAAATAAGAATATTTTCTTTTATCCAATGCAAACACATTTGTGGACAATTTTGTTTGAATTGAATGCAATTTTCGAGTCCCTTTTATTGTTCCAACTTCATTTCCAATTGATCTATTTACGTCTCCGATTCCAATATGCCAGAAAAACCTTTATAGGGAAAATTAGAAAAAGAATTTGTAAATATGATATCAAAATACAATTAAAAATAATCAAATTGCATGATAAATGTACAATGTTTAAAATTAGATTACCAATATAAATTAAATTGAATGTACCTTTTCACTTCTCGTGATGGGTTAATCTCATGGCTTAGAGCATTTTTGCACCATTGAACAAATTCTTCAGCGTTCGCAAGTCGGCGTGCAAAGTGGTTCATTTGATATCTTCGAAGTACTCGTTTTATGCATGCTCCTGCACCGTCATGTTCTCCTTTTCCATGGCCAGTCTCAAAGAAATTCCAACAATGTTTAATGGAGGTTTTCTTATGAAGGCGACACAACCAAAAAAATGATCGTGCAGATTTGAATTGACCTGCGCATCCGTCTGACCATATCCAATGTTCATTGAATGTTATTCCACGATTTTTCAATGAATCATAAATTTTTCCAAAACAATGTTGTACAAAACATGTATCATGCGTATGATCGTCACTGATATAAAAATGATATTCTTTAATGATATGTCGATTTTCACTCGTGCTTTCTATATGATCGACATTTTTTTCAGCATGTCTATATAGAATATGAACGAGCATGGAGACTTGGTCAGAGTGATAGTATTCACTCTGAATTTCTTTTTGTGGAGCAAATGTGTAGTTTTCTGCAAAATCAATCACTGACAAAATGGTTCCTGGTGGAAAAACTTCACGAGATTTTTTGAATTGCAAGTCTTGCCATCGAGCTCTATGAGAATGCATGGTGTATTTGTAAATTTCTGCTTCAAACTTTCTCAAAAAGTCTATTAGAAAAATTTCGTCTTCTCGTAATTCGATTCTTTTAACACTATATGCACCTTGAATCGATGTACTGGTATATTCGTATCTCTTCCATTTCACTTTCATGTTGGTCAATGATTGATCATTTATATCAATACGATATTTGTTTTGAAATTTAGTCAAATTTCCACAATCATCGCATTTTTTACCACCAACACATTTCTTTTTGTAAAATAGTTCATAGCTTTCTCTTTCACATAGAATTTGAGATATGAATTCACGGATAGTGGAAGGAGGAGGTGAATCCTTCCATAATGTTCTACCGAAATCAAGGAATGTGTCATAATATAACTCAAATTCCACATGATAACGACAACAACAAGTGTCGTGTACGGTGATAGGTTTTACATACCATGGTTTTTGTTGAACAAAAGCACTGAGTGAAACTTGAATTTGACGATTCTCTTCTTTGAACTTGTTGAATATCTCTATTTGAGTGGTTTCCAAGAGATGTTTTTCATGTTCTTCGTATTGATTTCGCGCTATTCTTCTTCGCATCACATGTCTTGCAGTGGGTGAAACACGCGAAGTGTTCTTCCAATATTCATATATTATTTTTTTAACATCTTCTCCAAGTCTATCTTTGTATGGTTGCCTACAAATAGCTCTCCAACAAGCGAGTTCATCATTTACGTCTATTTGCAGTCGAAATTTTCGATCTTTGTGCAGAGTTTTTCGCGAGGTTCCCAGTGCTCGTGCCATAGATGTTAGATTCAAACGGTTCTCTTGAGTACTTGGTGAAACCATTGCTATTTGTATTCCTCTACGTATATTTGAAACCTCTTTATCTCTAGATCTCTTAATTGACTCTATAGCACAACTCATATTTTTTATCACCTCTTCTTTCATTTTTTTATCTTTGGTTGATTTTCGAATACCCAATAGTGTCGTCGCTTCTTTTAATTTCCTTGATGATAGGAGACCTTTCAATATTTGAGCTTGAACTGTCACTTGCTCAGGTTTGAAAAAAAATTCCAAAATTTTATCGACACGATATCGTATAATATAGTCAGGTTTTTTATCTCCATGTGTGTGAGTGTCGACATTTTCTAACATCTCATTATCGATAGTGATTTCATCTGTACATATTTGAAAAAATAGTACATATTCAATAAATAACTAAATTAATAAATATGTCAATAAATATTAGGAAGATTTTAAATATATCAATAGATCATAATATTTACATTTACATACCCGATTCAATTTCTGCTTGAGGTTGATTTTCTTCTTCAATATTTTGAGGAGTATCTCTGTCTGTTTACATTAAACAAAATATTTTTCAAACTAGTTCATCAAATAAAAATTAAACTTCACATTCTACATTGGGAAAATTTTAAAAATATATCAATAGATCATAATATTTACATTCACATACCTGCTTCAATTTCTGCTTGAGGTTGATTTTCTTCTTCAATATTTTGAGGAATATCTGTGTCTGTTTACATCAAACAAAATATTTTTCAAACTAGTTCATCAAATAAAAATTAAGCTTCATATTTTATATTAGGAAAATTTTAAATATATATCAATAGATCATGTAATATTTACATTTACATACCTCCTTCAATTTCTGCTTGAGGTTGATTTTCCTCTTCAATATTTGAGAGAGCTTCTAACTTTCTTTTGCAATATTGTCTCGTCTCTTCTCTACGTTCTTCAGGCTTTCTTTTTCTATCATATTTTCTCACACAAGTTCTTCGATTTCCCATGATAATAGAGTATGAGGTTCAAAAAATTTCCTTTAAAAAATTAGACAATAACTCAATTACAAACAATATCACAAAAGATTTAATTTTAAAAAATATTTTCTAAAAAATACGTAATCCTTGATCCAAAACACGTACATACCTCTAAGAAAAATCACACCGCCTCTAAAATGTGAAGAAAACTTTTTGTACAAAGAAGCTCAAAAGATTTATTTCAACACAAAACACTTACATACCTCCAAGAAAAATCAAGTCGCCTCCAAAAAAATGTCTTGTTCTTTAAACTCAAACTTTGAACCTCCAAGAAAAATCACGCCGCCTCCAAAAAATGTCTTCCAAAAAAATTTTTCAAACCCAGACTTTGAAGAAAAGTTTTTGAATTCAAACCAAGTTGTAGAATGAAATGAAGTGCGAAATGTGCGAAAATTGTGACTCATTTCGCGGCAATTTATATTGACGCGAAATGTGTGTTTTGTAGGGGGCTCCACAAAAATTTCCGGCCGACGGAGAATTGCACAATAGTTCGGCCGAACTTTTTATCAACAGTTCGGCCGAACTATTAAGCCGTTATTTTTAGCGGCCCGTAAGCGGAAAACATAGTTCGGCCGAACTAACGCGTCACTGATTACGCAGAGCCAAGCTCTGAAAACGGTTCTGCAACTTTGGACTGATTAAACTCCATGAAAACTTGTTAATTAACTGTCAGAACCAAGACAAGCATTTTCAGAATTGAATCTACTTTCAGGAAATATAAATTTTATGGAATTTCGTAAACGTTTATTAATTTTAATTATTTTTCTAATAAAATGAGTGCAAACAATTTTTGAGGGTCATCGTGATTCAGTGAAATCAAAATTTTGTATCTCCCAAAATACATTGTAAAAAAAATTTAAAAAATTATGGGGCATTACATTGGTCCGTTGATTGTAATGGGTAGCTTTTAGATTTTTAGTTTATAACTTGTATGTTAAGAAATTTGTTGCCACGCGAAACATATCAAAAATACGCAGTTTTTCGTATTGGACCAGTTCAGAAAATTCTAGTAATTATGATATGCATCCATTTGCTTTGTAAATATGACGAAACCAAGGTAGACTCTGTCTATATTGTTGTAACACATTTTGTTTTTCAAAAACACAAATTTTCAATGAATACAACGTTGCCACATAACATGACTTCTTATGAATTCTTTGATTGTTAAGAAACACACACTCAAAGAAACGCTAAGTTGACATATCAAATCTGCATAAAAAAATTTCAAAAAATAAGTAATAGAAAACTAACAAAATTTCTCACAACTTTTATTTTTACCGCAAAATGAAATTCTACACAGAAAAATTGTTATAGTTTGCAGAAAGTTGAAGAACCGAAAAAAATGAAAATTTTTTCTCAAAAAAGGGCAAAAAGTGTAACCCAGCTTCACATTTTCACCCAATCCATTAATCTCTCTTTTAGTTCCATACATCTCTCAACCATCTAGACACATAATCCCTTTTGTCCTTGATCTTCTCCATGAGATCATAATCTTCTCCATGAGGTTTATCTTCTCAAATTCGAATTTGATCCTTCAAGGCCACATAAAGGTGTATTGGAAGCTTCCTTGGCACCTACACATGTCACAAAAACAACCCACTTTCCATATATAATGTAAAATATATTATTTTCTAATATTTAATCAATAATTTCTCTCAAAAATGCTTAAAAATAAATAATATTTGGAAAATATAAATTAGACCCATTAATGGTGAATAATAGGAAAAATGAAGTGACATGGTGGTGAATAATGGGTGATAAAATAGAAGCATAGGTGAAAAATGTATGGTAATGAGTGAAATTTTGAACCCAAACATACTCCCCAACTGAAGCTCTTGCATGTCCTCATGCAAGCTACTACAATGACTTATTTGATTTAATTCTTAGATGAGCTTCCTTTTACAAGATGTTTGGTTCTTGTGTAACAAACATCTTTCAATCATGGACTTCCTTTTAACTTTGCACTTCTTTGGATAACTTTTATTTTTGCAAAGCATTTGCATCTTTTAATGATTGGTTCTTGTGTTACAATCATTATTTACTTTGTTGAGATCTTTGTTTAATGATTGGTTCTTGTGTTTACAATCATTATTTACTTTGTTGAGATCAATCATTTTAAGAAGTCATTTAATATGCTCATCATATTTAAGAATTCATTTAATATGCTCATCATTTTTTAGTAGTTTTATTGTGGGAAAAATATGTGGGTTAAGATGTAATATGAATGAGGGAAAAAAAATGAAGTGTGAAGTGTGAAATTCCCCTCTCCCCAACTGATGGTTTTTGGAAATTTTTTTAATGAGAAAGGGAATAGTGAAATAGTGGAATATTTTCCAAATATCATCATTTTAGCATCTAAAAAGAATTTCAAGATTAAAGGTTAGAAAACATCATACCTTACTTACCTACAGAAGTGGATGAATCATGCATGTTCAGCTGCTGTAATTCTGATCTAAAGCAAGTTGTGGATGAAAGATGGATCTGTATTGTCATATCTGCTGTTGGATAGTCTGATGAATTTGATGAGTCTGCTGAATATGGCTGAAAATGTATAAGGCTTGGAAGGTATACAAAATATATAAGTTACATTTTCCTCCCCCTAACCTTATTTATTGACTTTTCCTCAAGTCATGACAAGCTGAAAAAAAGAAATGAAAAGAAATCTGCTTCATCTGCTACAAAATATGGGTCTTCAAGTCTTCAACACTCGATGGCATAAATCTTACTATGTGATTAAATGTGCTGGTGTCGAACATAGCAAGAAGTTGTTGACTTAGTGGCCATTAATGAATGCCACTAACCAACACGAGAGCTCCCACCATTGATTCCAATGGGAGTCAAGATGCCTAACACATCTTTGTAGGTACGAATAAGTTTGTTGTTGTCGAGTCACCTACAAGATCCAACGAACAAGGGATATTAATGTACCCCCATTTTTCATTGGCAATAGTACTTTCCATTAAGGCATGCAAGCCTCTAGGTGTTTTTACAAAGATAATTAGACTCTAGGACTTTGACTCAATGATATACATAGAAGCAGGGTTTTATTGGCGGAAATGAAAGGGAAAGGAAATAACAAGGAAAATTAGAATGACAATAAGCTTGTAAGTGAGCTTCTTGGTTTTATTTTATGGGTTAGGAATGGATGAAAGGAAATGCATGGTGAATGAATAAAAACTCTTGCTGTAAAAAATGGACATGGAAATGGTATGCTTTATGGATTGACAATTGGTGGAAAAATATTTTGCAAAAAGGGAGGTGTAAGGTAATGGTTGTGAACATGGATTTGTCTTTATAATTTTTCATGAATTTAGTCGTTTGAAGACCAATTGTGCACACAATGTAATCTCCTTAATGAATACTTGATTATCCTGTAACCTGTAAAAAAACTTGGTACAAAGAAAACATAAGTGTGCTCTAGAAGAAATGGCCAGTTCCTTCATGATTCATACGCAAAAATTTCATACCAAATAAAACATATTAAGGACAATCAAAGTGTTGAAATTGACTTAATCATGATATTAATATCAATCCATTCTTAAAATAACCATGAAAAGTAATTCTCCCTGTTATGTTCAGCAAAAAGATTGGCATTTGAAAGATCTGTTGTGTTCTGCATATTAGTATGTCACATAAAAGCATTCAACAGAAAGATGTTATGAGTTTAATGCCAACTTGAAGCTATCAAAACAAGATTATCGTCATCCATAGAATCCTCCAAATGTTTGATAAATCGATCCTCAAAATTTGTTTCCAATTGTTCCATTATTTATTTTCAAACCTGCATGAATTTTGTGGGAATTTTTTTTATTTTTTATTTTTTATTTATTTATTTTTTAAATAAAAAAAACAAAAGAATGAAATTCACTTTTTTTTATAACAAAATTAAATTTTTTTTTTTTTTTTAATTTGTTATTTATTTTGAGTTTTTTTTTTTTTTTTTTTTTAAATAAAGAAATCAACAAATTATATTAAAAATTAATAAAGAAAATTTCTAAAAATAAACTAACACTAATTTGTTATTTATTTTGAGTTTTTTTTTTTTTTTTTAATAAAGAAATCAACAAAAACAAACTAATAAAGAAAATTTCTAAAAATAAACTAACACTAAAATGGATTTTCTTCCAATATCCCTCAAAAAACACACAAAATCCTCTAAAATCAATGAAAAATCTGGCTTTTTGTTTAGAAGATAATGCAAATGCCAAATCTTCTCCAAGATAAGTCAAATCCAATTTTTTTATCACTAAATTGAATATAGTGGAGGCATTTTAGTCAGGCAAATGAAGTTGTGACCATAGCTCTGTGTATTCGTTGGTGGCACATGCGTTTGAGGACGCCAGAATGAAAATGAAGCAGCTTGCAATAGGAGCTTTAGCAGGCGCATACTCATGTTTCACTATTGATCAAAACATTCAATGGAAGAAGCTGAATCCTGAGTTTAAATTCTGCGATTTTTTTACCCAATTTGCTGGTTTAACAATGCCCACAGATCTCTCAATTTTGAATGATTTGTCGGTGCCTTTCATCTTTCTCTTCTACATGCATATTTGTGGCAATTCCAGTGGCAACAGCAAGCTCAGAAATCGTTGTCGGCTGCATCCACGGCCTTTTCACTATTGACGGTGACAGACTGGCCTTTTTAGCTCTCTTTTCCAGGACTTTGCAAAGCAAGTGTGCCCAAAATGTGCACGCCCAACCTCGTAGCCAAGAGGGAAGCTCCCCAGGCGCTTATAGGCTCCAGAGACTATATCTGCTGTAATTGGAGACTTCCATGAACCATAAGGTGCACAACAACCCTTTTTGCCTTCAAGTCCTTCCAAGTCTGAGTCATCACAATGAGCCAACCTCAACGATCCAGGAGATTAATAACAAAACAAATGCAAACTCTGGTTTTAATCTTCTCAAGAGACTTATGCACCCCTGCATTAGCTTCATTCTTGCGCTTTCCTTGCCCCACATTTCCCTTTGCTCTATTAGAAGCATTATGTTTCGGCTTCGATTTTTCTTGTTTCAATTTCTCAATTCCCATTACAGCACTATTCCCCTTAATTACTTGCTGTAATATGCGCTTGCCTACTTGAACTTTTTCTAGACGCTTTTGAACTACATCAGTTGAGCTATTGTTACTAACAGAACTTGGTTTATCTGGTTTTTTTTAAAAAGAACTTGAGTGGTTTCTTGAGCCTGCAAAAGTCTTGAGTTGAATCCTTAGTTGTTCTTTCTTACCAATGCTGGAAATCACACTTGACTTTAAATGTTTTATGTATTCAATTGGCTCAGCTTGTTTGTTATCAAAGAATCCTTCAGACATAGGAGCACCTCGATGTCCACTTGACACTGGTCTGGTTGTACGTTGTAAATCCTATTAACAGCTTGCCTAGTGGAATCTTCACTAACATCACACCGATTCATGTCTGGAAGCCAATAAAGCAAATGACAGAACCACTTTTTCGGAAGTGATGAAGATTTTAGCCCAGTTCGTCAATTGCGGCCATTTCTCACAGGCATCACAGATTGCCCACTTCGAAAACCAATGTATATTGTCCTTTGATGCTTCTTTTCTTCCTTTCATGTATGCATCAGATGTCTTTAGAGTTAATTCCCCTGATTCCCCTATGATTTCTTTTTCAGCCATTCATGATGACAAACGTCTTTTGAAGAGGTATTTATTGGGCGTTTCAAATTATTTGGAGCATTCTTTCCAAACTTGCTATAATTCTCCCTCATATCTGTAGATTTCATTTTGTTCCCATTGGATATTGCTTTGTTTACCTTCAGTTCTCAAAACCCCTTTATCGATACAAACTGAAAATTCGATTGTTAAGAAAGAGTTTCCTTTAGTTTTTAAATGTTTTGTTTTATTGTAAAATTTTTTATTTAAATAAGTTTGTTGGTTTTTATTTATTTATTTATTTTTTCTTTTAATTCTAAAAAATTAAAAATAAAATAAAATGGAATCCTATCTAAAAATGGTAAGTTTTCAAAAAGATTTTATTTATTTATTTATTTTTATTTATTTTTATTTTTTTAATAATAATATATATATGCGATACATATATTATTATTATTTTGTGGAAATTTTTATTTTATTTTATTTTTTAGTATTTTTTTTTAAAATAAAATTACAAGAAAACTAAATTTTATCTAATTTTTTTTAAGATGATCTTTTACTCATTCACAAAATTCTTTATTGTCATATCGCAGATTAATTTTCCAGCAAGAGTATTTTTATTTGAAATAAATCAATAGATTTTCTGATCTTCCTGATCGCACGAAGCGCGGAAAGAGAGCATACTAATCTCTTGATTTTTTTATTTATGCAGGTTAGCGTGGATGATAAAACAAAATTAAGATTTGCGACAAAACCTTGCATTATCTACACTCTTTCTGCAATGTCACGGGGGCATTTAGACTCTCGGAAGACAAGGCTTTCCGATAATCAAGGCTCCTGGCTCACCCGTGATACAGAAACAAGATATAGAGATGCAAAGATGAAGCGGATCTTTTTATTCATGATGATTTAAAAAAAAAAAAACAAGACTAAAAGAAAATTCTACAAGGAAATTCTATGATGAAATTCTACGACGAAATTCTACGAGATCTCGTTTTATTTTTTATTTTTAAGCTATTCTACATTAACTTGAAAGATGTTTTATTTTCTAAGTAAAAGAATGCTTCCAATGAAGCCATCTACGGATTAAAAGTTCGAACGTGCTCACATCAAGATTTAAAAATTTTATGTTATGTTTTACAAGTATGTGAGTAACCTGTCTTAGAGTTGGCTCAAGGTGATTGTCTTTGCTCTCCAAGAAGTACCTGTTCAACATTGTCAAATTCCTCATCCATAGATGGATTAGTGAGAAATGGAGGGTTTAAAATAAAAACTGAATTTAAATTAACTATGTGCGAAAATAAAAATGCTCCAAACTTTGAACTCCTTTATGAACCTGCTGTCACCAAGTTCCAAAAATTAGCCCATTAAAAAAAAATGCATAAAATAAATACTAAATCCTTCTAGTTGCACTTCCCCGGCGACGGCGCCAAAATGTTTGTCTCTAATTGATGATGTCAATTAGAGTTTAATTTAATGTCAACCCGGGAAGGTAAACTTAGAAGTGCTTATCTAAAATATATAGATCTAGAAAGATTCCTAATTTGTCCAAGATCTTAAAGTCCCCTTACAAGAACATATTCATTAAGATCTCTTTCAATAACTAATCAAACCTAGATCTAACAATTGTTTGAGATCTATAGTTCTATTACAAGAACATATTCTACAAGATCTCTTCCAACATTAGAACATCTAATAAGAAATTAAAAGCTGAAATGAAATAAACCTAGATCTAATAATTGTATGAGGTCTTACAGTTCTCTTACAAGAACTCTTTCAAATAAGACTCTTCCAATATTAGAACATTTAACAAAACTTAAAAACTGAAATGAAACAAACCTAAATCTAATAATTGTATGAGATCTTATGGTTCTCTTAAAAAAACACTTTCAAATAAGATCCTTCCAATATTAGAACATTTAACAAAACTTAAAAGCTGAAATCAAACAAAAAAAATAAAATAAATCATACCTAAAATAAACAAATAAGCATGCAAGTGAGGCCATGGGGGCCCTCCATAACTCCACAAGCACACCACTTTAATGGAGACTCAGATGTAGAGGCAAAATCGAAGTATGAATCCTTTATTTGAAAATCTCCATTACAAACCAACTCTAAGCTTCTAAGATTACATACTCCAAAATTCTAAGATTACAAAACTTCAAGATTACAATATTACAAAAACTTCAACATTACAAATGGAGGAGATTGTACTCCTATTTATACAATGGGATGAGTAACAAACTCATAATGATCATCCACTAATCTCTCTTTAGTTCCATACATCTCTCAACCATCTAGACACATAACCCCTTTTGTCCTCGATCTTCTCCATGAGATCATAATCTTCTCCATGAGGTTTATCTTCTCAAATTCGAATTTGATCATCCAAGGCCACATAAAGGTGTCTTGGAAGCTTCCTTGGCACCTACACATGTCACAAAAACAACCCACTTTCCATATATAATGTAAAATATATTATTTTCTAATATTTAATCAAGAATTTCTCTCAAAAATGCTTAAAAATAAATAATATTTGAAAAATATAAATTAGACCCATTAATGGTGAATAATAGGGAAAATGAAGTGACATGGTGGTGAATAATGGGTGATAAAATAGAAGCATAGGTGAAAAATGTATGGTAATGAGTGAAATTTTGAAACCCAAACAGTTAGCGGATTTAGGGGCGAAATTGTAGGATGGTGCCAGATTTGGAGGAATTTGTGGAGTGATTAGTGCCAAAACTTGGGGAAGCCATAACTAAGTCAGTTTTTGACCAAATTCGAAGTAGAAGGAGGCTAGATAGAAATTTTTTGGCATTCTGGAGCCATTGGAACATGTTTCAG
This sequence comes from Pinus albicaulis, assembly GCA_034641835.2. Taxonomy (NCBI): domain Eukaryota; kingdom Viridiplantae; phylum Streptophyta; class Pinopsida; order Pinales; family Pinaceae; genus Pinus; species Pinus albicaulis. The sequence continues at coordinate 26,011 of JAXQQM020069399.1, forward strand.
AGTTTTTTTAGCATTGAAAATGTATGTAGTCACACTTTTAAGCATAATAGAAGATGGCCAAGCCATTGGAAGATGGACCAAGGAGACATAGCCTATGAAGGCTGAACTCCTTCATCATGTGTTTTTATGTTACTTTTTATGGTGATGTTCATGTTTTTGATATGCTATTGTTAAGTGTTTTTTTTTTATGTTAATTTGCTCAAGAAATTCACATAAAAACTCATGGTTAACTTGCAATTTACCTCATAATACTCAAGCACTTTGTTCATATTTTGAAGTGGAATTTAGCACAACAAAATTGATTTTCCCATTCAAATAAATTCCCTAAACTTTGATCTTTACCATATTCTTTGATAGCATAAAAGTGACAATAGGAAACATAACTAGTACTCAGGTATACAAAAATGGGAAATTAAACAAGTGGGCCATGTAAGAGTTAATTTGTAGGGGAATCCACCTGAATGGTTTCTAAAGGCCTAATTATACTTTAACTTTAGTAAACACAATATTATCTTGATGCTTAGATAATATGTTGAGATTCTAGTCTAATTTTTTTATTTGTTATTGGATTTCCCCCAATTGTACTTGTATCTTTTGTTGAGCTTCCCATCTATCCTTAAATGTGTTCCCAAGGCCAATATTTATTTGTCAATAAAAATCCACCACATAAACATATCTATTTTTTTTGGCACGGGAGAAGCTAGGGTCTAGAATCAAATCTCCCATTTCTCCTAGCAGCTCCACATCTGACAGGTTTTGGCACCTCATATGCTCTTTCTCTTCTGCCTTCTCTAATTCCACTTAAACAGCTAGTAGGGTGTTAGTGAAGAATATTATGTTGGCTTCCTCCATCACCATGCAAGCATGCGAGGATGGGGCTAGCCTCATGCAATTCCATTACATCCCCTTCCACCCCCATGGTTTACAATTATTATGTCTTGTTCATGTCTACTCCTTTCCATGCTACCAAATGAACTATGAACCCTATAAAATGAATATGTGTAAGGGCTAAGAGTGTGTATCCACCTATGTACATATATCACAGAATGATTTTCCCCACCCATGTGCACATCGAAATCAAAATTATTCCAAAAAAAGGAAATATTAAAGGAGGCCCAATAATGGATTGAGTCACTTACTCTAGAACACCTTCTATATTCATGCACACAATAGGGTTGAATTTAATTTAGATAGACATCCCATATATCTTTGGAGAGCACAACGCCATCTCGAGTGAAAAATAACCTAACATTATGGTTTTCCCAACCTGCAATGACAAACTATATCCACGTCGTCACTTGGATATCTTAAGGTCACACACAAAAATAGACTAGTAGCCTCGCTTGAGGGTAAGTGGAGCCAAAAATAAAATGACTACAACGCTATAAAAACTAAGTGCAACTATATCACTACAAAAATGAAACTTAAAAATTGAACTAATAAAACCAAAAAACTTAACAAATTTACCATCGCACAAAATTTTCGATCTTGTCGAATTTCCTTCCTATCATAAAATTTTGTAAAATAAATCCCAAGTTAACCAAACAATAGGAACACACCATATATCCATGAATATAACCATCACTACCCATGTATCAAAATGGTGGTCGAGGTGGTGGCGCTTGACCTTTGTACCAACTTTAACCCTTTCCATAATGGCGAGATTATGCTAGACTGTGACCACATTGGTCACCACAAGCTTGATATATACAACTCCCAAACATTATTTAATGTCACATGAGCCCTCATAACTTGAGGAGATCCAAAATATATCATCAGTTAACTTCTCCTTTTCCATCCATTAGGTGGACCAACCATATGTCTTATTAATGGTCATGGGTGTTGCATGTGTGTTAATAAGCCAATGGGGGGTGTCATAGGAGGAATTTTGATCTAATGATTCCTTACCTAATAATTTGTAGAAATTTTAATACAAATTATGTATTGTCTGGATTCTCCTAATCTAACAATTATATGCCATTTTTAAATACAGAATCGCTTCTACAAAAAAATTCTTGCGGAATTTAAAACATGATCGCCAATTGCAATATCAAGAAGAAAGATCAATCACACATAACACAGATGTTTTTACCAGGAAAGCATAAAGCTAAAAACCCCACTATCATATATTATGTATATATCATGGATCATGAAACAAAATCATACAAAAATCTAATCCAAGAGCTCTCTGTACAATATACAATCGTCTCACACTGTCATTCAAAAATTGGCAAATTCATGTGCCTATTTACTGCCTCCACTGCGCAATCCTAGCTGATAGAAATACATGAATGAATGGAATCATGCTTTCCTTGACTGCGCAATCCTCATGGGCACATCCAATGTGTGTGTGGTTGCATGAGTGCACCCACTAATGTCACACCTGATTGTCAAACTGTCCCTTTCACCTACATCTCAACTGGGTCTCCACTAGATTTGACATGCATGTAGTTAACAGTAGTAAATATTTAGTTGCATGTGAGACCACTGATTGTGAATTAATTAATAATTAATTCACTGATCTCTCACTAATGTATCTTCAGCTACAACTATCACAACTAAGTTTAACTCACTTAACTAAGTTAAACTACTTTACAACTCACATAACTACACATCCAACTCTATTACAACTTCGAATCACTCAGTTACAAATAAGTCCACTTGCATGTCCCACCAACCAACCTTTGAACTCGAATTTCCTATAGCTAACTGATTTTCCACTTCAGTTAACTATTCCCAAGTGCTCATTGAGAATAGATTATTGTTCATTGTCCAGCTATTATTAAGAGATAATAATAATCGACATGCATCTATAAATAGAACTCGCACATACATCTAAAAATAGAACATCATCTGTAAATATAATTTTCTCATCATCTATAAATAGAATTTGCTCATGCATCTAAAAATAGACTTCCACCTAAAAATAGCCCGAGGCTCCATCCTACTGTAGGTGTATAATTTTCACTAGGATATTCCTGTTGAATCTCAACACTCCCTCTCAACAAGAAAGGGATTATCCTTCACCCCGATCCCATCTCTATGGTATTCGAATTTGCTCTTGGTGAGCGCCTTCGACAGAATATCTGCATCCTGATCTTCCGTAGGAATGTACTGAAGCAACATGATCTTCCACTCCACACAATATTTGATATGATTATACCGGATATCTATATTCTTAGGTCTATCATGAAACACAAGATCAATCGAGAGTTTAATGCAAATTTGAATATCACAATGAATCACTATCGGATCTAAATGAGAACCAAACAAACCAACCAAGATCTTTCTCATCCAGATAGCCTCACATGTAGCTTGACTTGTTGCCATGTATTTCGCTTTCGCTGAACTGAGTGCCACGGATCTATGCTTCTTGTTGTACCAAGAAACAATGGTAGATTTGATACTAAAGATCCCCCCTGATGTGCTCTTTCTGTCCCTTGGGCTGCTCGCCCAATCTGCATCCATGAAGCCATGCAACTTCACCTCATCTGTCTTTTTGTACCATAAGACATAATCAGATGTTCCCCTTAGGTATCTCAGGACATGCTTGCCCGCCTTCCAAAAGAGCTTGGTAGGATTAACCATTGCTTGACTTAGCTGGTTAACCGCATAGCATATGTTTGGTCTCGTGTCCACTAAATACATTAGCGAACCCACTAACTATTGATAGACAGTAGCATCCAATACCTCTCCAGATGTGACATCCTCTTTCCTTCAGTTTCCTGGAAGAGGAGTATCCATGGGTTTACATCCCTTCATGTGAAACTTACCCAGTATCTCCCTTGCATACTTGCCTTGAGACACAAAAAGTTCACCATCTCGCTGCCATATTTCCAATCCAAGGAAATAATGAAGGAGGCCCATATCCTTCATCTTGAACTCCTTTGCAAGGTCCTCCTTGCATGAGTGTATCAGCTACTCATCACCAGTTAGTATTAAATCATTAACATAAAGAAAAATGATTAAAAGCTTACCCTCCACCACAATTTGGTATAGGTTTGCATCTGCCTCACTTTTGGTGAAACCCAGTTAGGTGAAATAGTTGTCTATCCGAGTGTACCAAGCACGGGGTGCTTTCTTCAGCCCATACATCACTCTTTTGAGTCAATACACATGTGACTTGTTGTTGAAGATCTCAAATCCTTTAGGTTTCTCTATGTATACCTCTTCCTCAATGATCCCATTGAGAAACATAGTCTTCACATCCATATGATGAATGCACCAACCCATCTGCACTGAGAGAGCAAGGATGGTCCTTATGGAAGAATACCTTGCGATAGGTGCAAAATTTTCTTCATAATCAATCCCCTCGATCTGTGAGAAGTCCCGAGACACTAATATGGCCTTGTATTTCTCAACACTCCCATCAGTAGCTTGATTTACCTTGTAGATCCATCTTGAACCTACCATTAATTTATCAATCAACCTTGGAACAATTTCCCAAGCACTGTTTCTGACAATGGAGTCATACTCCTCCAACATTGCATCTACCCATGTGGGCTCCTGCACTGCTTCTTGAAAGGAATATGGCTCAGTCAAAATACATTTTCTCATGAGAGCCATGTATCCAGTAAATCGGTCAGGAGACTGTCTTTGTCTGCGCTGTGAAGTAGGGTCTCCTACATTCTGCGTAGCATCAAGTCTCAACCTATCATCTTTTGTGGTACGCCTTCTGCCAGTTCTGATGTTTGGCTCTGCGTGACTGGACTCCTCCACTCCATGAACCTCCTCCTATGGTTGATCCACATCTAGAGACTCATCTTTGGGAACCAACAGTTCCTCCTCCACATGCAAGTCCAGCTCCCTCTTAAGCGACATGGATTTCCCCTCATCGAATTTCATATCCTGTCGCATAAAAATCATCTTACTGTTAGGAAAATACACACGATAATTATGGGGTGTTTCTGTGTACCCCAAAAATATCCCAACTTCAGCATTCGACTCTAGCTTCTTCCTGGAATTCTTGGCCACATGCACATAAAAAGATGAGCCAAAAATATTAAAGTGAGAAACATCTTGTTTCTTACCAGTGAAAGATTCTTCAGGTGTAATCATACCAAGTACTCTATGAGGACAATGGTTTTGCACATAAAACACAGTGTTTCATGCGTTCGCCCACAAATGCACTGGTAGGCCCTGATCATGCAACATCGCTCGTGTTGCACCCACGATCGTTCTGTTATTCCTCTCTGCGGCCCCATTTTGCTGTGGGTTATGAGGTGCTATGAGTTCTCTTCGAATTCCTTCTTTTCTGTAGAAGTCTTTGAATTCGTTAGAGATGTATTCTCCACCATTATCGCTCCTCAGAGCCTTCACTTGCTTCCTCGAATCTTTCTCCACCAATTCCTTAAACTCATAGAACTTTGAGAATGCTTGATCCTTCTTCTGCATGAAGAATATCCATCATTTACAAGAAAATTCATCAACAAAAATAACATAATACCTATTTTTTGTTGTTGAAGCAACAGAGAATGGTCCACACACGTTTGTGTGAACTCTCTCTAGGATCACCGAAGCACGGTTCTCCTTTTCATGAAAGGTGGAATTTACATACTTCCCCATGGTGCAACCCTTTCACTAATATAACTGAGCAAGTGTTCCCATTGGAAGTCCAGTAGATATTTGTTGCATGACTTTCAAGGCTCCATGATGAAGATGGCCCAATATCCTGTGCCATAATTCACCCTCATCCCGGATCACCACTTTTTCTACCTTGCCCATCATGGCAGCGCAACCATCTACCTCCAGCTTGTAGAGATTCTTAACTTGAATCCATATCCTCTTGGCTTGACACATTGTTTTATGTCAGAGGAAAGCTTTTCCATCGCTGAAAACAACATCATAGCCTCTCTCCTCCAACATTGCAACTGAGACCAAGTTTTTCTTTAGACATGGAACATGCATAACATCTTTCAATTTAAATGGTTTACCTGAACCCCTCTGAAAGGTAATGGTACCAATGACGGTCGCATTGTATCGTCCATTGTTGTCCATCTCTATATGCATTTGGAGATCTTTCTCCTCCAAGTCACTGAAAAGCTCCTTATCTCCCTTCATGTGGAAGGAAGCGCCACTATCCAAATACCACACCGACCCTAATGCACTTGAAACCATGCATGCGATCAAGGAGAAATCAAGTTCAAATTGTAAGGCAAGGGCCTCACCAACTGCAAGTCCTGCAGCCTTCTTGTTCTTCTTCTTCTGCGGACAGTTAGTAGTGAGATGCCCATGTTCGTGACAGTGAAAACACTTCACCTTGGACAAATCCAGCTTCTTTCCTTTAGAATCGGATTTTGAATGGAATTTCTTCCCCTTCCCTGTCCTTGCCTTAGCAACCAAAGCACGATCTTCTTCATCATCATGATTTGATGAAGAGCCATCTTTGGTGTTCCACCTGAACTCCTCTTGCACTAGATTCAACTACAGTCGTTCCCAATCTGGCAGTTTTTCCCGTTCGTTGATAGAATCTTCATAACTGTGCCAACTCTTAGGAAGTCCCAAGAGAGCCAAGCTCACTGAATCATCATCAACAACAGTGATTCCCACACTCCCTAGTTCATCCTAACATTGGACAAACTATGTGAGATACTTTGGAATGTTGTTGCCCTTTTCCATCTTGATCGTCTTGAGTTTATCTTTTAGCACCAATTTCCTATGGTCGTCGCTGCTTTGGAAAATATCTGTCAAAGCCTTCCACATAGCATATGGTGTGGCTTTCCCATAAAGGCTTGAGACAATGTTGTCTCGTACACCTTCCAACAGAATCCTTCTCACCTTTGCCACTTTCTTTTGCCATGCATCAAGTAATGCAACATATGTTGAAGTGGGCTTAGGAACATCATTGTCAATGAATTCCTTCAAGGCATTATCTTCGAGCACGACCTCCATATTCTCCTTCCAAGAAATTTAGTTTGAGCTTCCCTTGAGTGCATATTCTAACTACAAGCCATTGAAAGCCATTTCGATGTTTACTCAACTGTAGCACCAAGAAAATATTTCTGCAAATTCAAATTCTTTCCACCAACAAACTAAGCTCCTGCTTCAAAATTGCAATCTTCTGTGCTCTGATACCATGTAGAAATTTTAATTCAAATTATGTATTACCTGGATTATCCTGATCTAAAAATTATATGCCACTGTTAAATACAGAATCGCTTCTACAAACAAAATCTTGTGCAATTTAAAACAGGATCGCCAATTGCAATATCAAGAAGAAAGATCAATCACACATAACACATATGTTTTTACCGTGAAGGCATAAAGTTATAAACCCCACTATCATATATTATGTATATATCATGGATCATGAAAAAATCCCATACAAAACTCTAATCCAAGAGCTCTCAGTACAATGTATAATCGTCTCACACTGTCATTAAAAAATTGACAAATTCATGTGCCAATTTACTGCCTCCAGACAATCTACCTCCACTGCGCAATACCAGCTGATAGCAAACCCTAAATGAATGGAATTCTGCTTGCCTTGACTATGCAATCCTCATGGGAACATCCAATGTGTGTGTGATTGCATGAGTGCACCCACTAATGTCACAACTGATAGTCAAACTGTCTCTTTCACCTACATCTCAACTTGGTCTCCACTGGATTTGACGTGCATGTAGTTAACAGTAGTAAATATTCAGTTGCATGTGAGACCACTTATTATGAATTAATAAATAATTAATTCATTGATCTCTCACCAATGTATCTTCATTTACAACTAGCACAACTGATTTTAACTCACTTAACTGAGTTAAACTACTTTACAACTCACATAACTACACATCCAACTCTGTTACAACTTCGAATCACTCAATTAAAACTAAGCCCACTTTTATGTCCCACCAACCAACCTTTGAACTCGAATTTCCTATAGCTAACTGATTTTCCACTTCAGTTAACTATTTCCAAGTGCTCATTGAGATTAGATTATTGTTTATTGTCCAACTGTTGTTAAGAGATAATAATAGTCGACATGCATCTATAAATAGACATGCGATGTATAAATATAACTTGCACATGCATCTAAAAATAGAACATCATCTATAAATAAAATCTTCTCATCATCTATAAATAGACATCATCTATAAATAGAAATTTCTCGTGCATCTAAAAATAGACTTCCACCTCCCGGATGCGGGTGACGATGAAGAGGTTTAAGGTGATGGGATGGGAGGGTGGCATGATGGGAAGCCATATGCCAACCCGCCTTGAAGCTGTCATTCAGATCATAAATTAGATTGTTCAGAGTTTAATGCAATTAAATCCTGGCGCTCATTACAACCTCGCCTTCGATCCTCGATACCATCTCGCACGTCGCGACTTGGCTATGTCTTCTGCTCAAATTTATGAAGGTTTATTGCAAAGGGCTCACTGGTGCACGGTATATTGGGTTGAAAGAATGGAGCGCGACTATGGTTCTAGCAGAACTCCCCTGCCTGTTAAGCTGTGTTTCACTCTGGATGCTGGGCTTTCTTCTGCGCGCACTGTGACTGGCAAGAGAAGCAGTCTTAATTGCTGTTTAGAGTTGGGAGATAGCTTCCACTACTCTCTCGGAGGCTCTTGTATGCTTGCTATGGTTACTTTGCCTCCTCAAACGCCCCTGTCTTCTATTCTTCTCTCGCCTCCTCTCACTGCTATCTCGTCTACGGATATGCCGCGTCTTAGGCATAGAATGCGGTGCAGGAGAGGTTCAACCAGAAGCCAGATTCGGCGTTCCCCCACAACCTCCAGCACCTCCTCTACGTCGTCTTCAAACTCCGACAGCCTTTCTAGTGCTCAGAGGGGTCATCTTCTCCGCTCGGGGCGCAACTTTCGTTCCCCCAATCCTCCGACTCCTCTTGCTCATCCCCACACTGTGCATTTTTCTTTCAACAGCTCTCTTAATCGTCCCAAAGTGACGCCCTCCATCACGATTGTCTTTCAGGAAAATCCTCAGGGAATGACTCCCTGCTCTGGCAGGGCGGAATGCAGCATTGAGGGGGCACAGTCTTCGGGAAAGAAAGCTGGCAAGAAGCTCACAGACAGCATGGACTTGCAGGATTTGGAGGGCAAGGCCACTCAGGACAACGTGAGCAAAGGCATGGCTGGACAGACTAGTACGCAGCCGGACGTGGTGAAAAACAACAAGGGACAAGCAAGTGCTAAACAGGCCTATCCTCCTTCGCCAGGGAATGTGGTTACTTCTATGGATGACCTTCTCAAGGTTGACGGGGATCTCAGGTGCTGCTTGGCCCCGCAGGGACAGCTGAAGGTGAACATTGAGCATGAAGGACAAGCGAGCGAGAAGCTGAACACTGGAGGTCAAGCGAGCGAGATGAAGACTGCTGGAGGTCATATGAGCGAGGCGCAGATAGTTGAGGGTCAAGCGAGCGTGGTGCAGGTTCCTTCTGCTATCGGGAAGGTGATCCATTCAATTGCGGACCTGTACAAGGACGATGGGGAACCGGATGAATTCTGGTGCAGGGTCGTTGAAGAAGCTCTTGATGAGTAGCACCACCCTCTCTATCTGTTTTTCGTGCACTGTCTCGGCCCTTACTTCAGGGCTTGTTTCTGTTTGTCATGATATTTATGTTTCAATTTTTGTCAGCTATGATATCCAAACTCAGAACTCCATGTCTCCCCTGCGTGGGATTTTTCTTGAAAAATGCTCAACACTGGTTTCCCTCATGAAGGGCAGTGTTCATCAATGGTTTTTTGTTCAAAATGCCACTACACTGGGCAAGGATATGGCTATGGCCTGCTGTAAATAATTTTCTCTGTTAATAGATTACGTTTACTTAGAAAAAAAAAAAATAGACTTCCACCTAAAAATAGCCCGAGGCTCCATCCTAGTATAGGTGCATAATTTTCACTAGGATCTTCTTGTTGAATCTCAACATATTTGTATATTTCTCTTTGGTACCTAAAGTGACTATTTTACCTTCTTTTAACATGTCATGATAATGGACTTAGTAATTTTTTAAATTTGGTTATAAAGTGCTAATTTTAACACTTTGGTATATTTAATTTTAATGGAATAATTAGGAGCCATTTTGTACATCTGTATTTTTTATTTTGTTTAGGGTGTATATAATATAATATGTTTAGAGATTTATATTGTTCGTAATGTTTTACAAGATTTTTTTTTATTAATTATTATTTATTAGTAAAATAAATCAAATAAATATTTATAAAAAAATTGGTTTATATTGGTTTAATATTTTTTTGCATAGACCATACTTATAAGGTAAATAGAAAAATTTAAAACATGAATTTTCAATAAACTATTGCATATACTTAAATATTAAAAATGAATTTTTTAGATTCAAACAAAATGGATGTAATAATATCCCTTTTATTTGTCAATGTAATATTATGTAATATTAACATAGATTCTAAATGCATACATCTATATGACATTTCTTTCATTTGCAACTATTAAATTGAAATGATAATAACTTTCTTTCCTACTTAATGCTATTTTATTTATTAAATATATTATAATTTTTTTTCTTTCATTATAATTATTAAATTAAAATGACAACTTTATTTCTATGTGATACTAATAATATTTATTAATATATTTTATACAATTTAGTTATTAATTTTAATTTTTGAAATAGTTTAATTGACAAATATTGTAAATATAAAATGATAGGTAAAAAAAATTCAAAATTCGAAGTTCAAAACCCCTCTTATGTCTACGAAAAAGAGTATACATAAACATATACAGATTATAGTGATAGCCCAATTAACCATTCCATTACTAAAAAAGCTTAATTATCAATATCATACTTGAAAATATATATACTTGAAAATACTTGAAAAGCTTAAATATCAATATCATACAATAATCTATCCATATTACTTAATTATTATCAATGTCACACTTTTCAAAAAAGGTACAAAGTAATAAGCTTACTTGTGGGAAAATAGCTTATTTCTCAATTTATTTATCCCTCTAATCATTGTATGCGTGCTAGGCACTTAAAGTACCTCATACATCAGAAAAAATAGCATGCACTTTAAGCTAAATGGCTTTTCTCAGTGAGTTCATATTTTATTCTTATATGCTGACGCATAGAACCAACGTGATTTTCATGAATTATATAATGAGCTTACCCACAAACTTCCATTCTTACCCACATAAACTATGAGCTTAAAATCTGCACCACATGAAAATCACATGCACCTTAACTACTTCAATGAGTTTGTTATTGTTTTCCGGGAACAATTATACATCAAAGTCACATGTACCTTAACTTAAACTACTTCAATTTCATTGTAATCAATATTTTTATAAAGTTTAGTCATAGGTATTGGGTGTTGTATGAATAAATAAAATTATGTTTCGATTAAATGAGATAGGGTGTATTTAATTATGCTTAAAAAAATTACTAGGGTTAAATTTGACATTTACTTGTACATTTTTAATTTGTAAAATATTGAAAACTTAAACGGTATAAATCTAGAATGAATTAAATACAAACATTAATGAATTAAATCTAGGATCACAATCATTATTTCCAACTTAAAAAATATTGGATACATTAATTCTTCATTGGTCCAGAATCATTATTTCCAACTTAAAAACATTGGATACTTTAATTCTTCATTGTTTTCAAAGAAACCTTAAATGAGAGTTGGTAAAATATCATAAAATTTATGTATAAATATGATTTAATATTATAATTTGGTACGGTTATTAAATAAAATATATATATTATATTTTATTGATGTATAGTTAAATTAAAAAATATATTTTTAAATTAATTATTATTAAATAGTTAAATTAATTTTTTTTTTTTTTTTTTTTTGTGTCTTTTAGGTTTGACTTGTAATTTGAGGAACTGTGACTTAGGGGCATCTAATTTATTAAATTTACTTGAGGGTCACACCTGGTCTAGGCCAAACCAACACTAAGTTGAGTTGATGTTTTAGCAAGTCTCATCCTCCTAGCACAAAGCACAACCACCCCCTGTGATGTTTGATACTAGGCCGTCTTGCTAATGAGGGCCATCCTCAACCAATTGTGCTTGCAAGACTTGACTAAACAATAAAATTAATTATGCTGACAATATATATATAATGCAATTAACACATCATATTTAAAATTAGAATTTAACAACAATTTATTTTAATATCAAATATAATAATTCAAAGTTAATTTTATATAAAATATTCGATATCATTTAAAAAAATCAATTTAAAAATAATTAAAAATTAATCCTCTTTTACAATTAAAATAATTTAAAATAATTAATGATTTTTATAGTAGTCTTTAAGTGTGATTTTTTGGAGTTTCCGGCATATTTTTGGCCGGAATCCGACGAATTTTTTTTGGTCCAATCTTGATTTGTGTTGTTTCAACTGGTTTTTTGACTGCATATATGGATTCACCACCCTCAAAACCACTTGGGGAACTTCGATTGTGAAGAGTTCACCTGTCAAACTTGTGATCTCAATGAATCCATGTCGGATTCTAGACAAATAAGATCGGAAAATACACCAAAAAACTTTCCAAAAGGTTGCACTTAAAGACTATTCGAGTTTTATATATTCAATTGTAGATTGATTTTATGTTTTAAATTGATTTTTTATGGATTTTCTTTGAGAATAATGCTATATTGGATAGTGATAATTTTTCCCATTTTGATTTCCAAACAAAAAGTTGTGGTCCTCGAAAGTTTTGTACTATCATCATGTTATGATGATTTGGAAAATGATTTGTCCCCTAGAATGTCCTGTTTTGCCACATAGCCAACAGACCATATGTTTCATTCTTTCAATTTTCTGCGACCTGGGGTGGATATCTGTAGGCTGATAATAATGTGTTTTGGGGATGTATTTATAGTATCCCCGTTTTCCTTTGGATGGTCGAGAAGTTTTTGGAAAGCTTCTCTTATTAGATTTTTGGATGAACTTTTCTTTCCTCTGATTTTTCTTTACCCTTTTCTTTGATTTCTATGGGTGACCAATGGATCATCAATGGTAATTCCATATCTATTGCAGAAAGATTTAGTACCAGGCAATCTATTCAGCTTCTCTATATATTTATTCATCTTTGAGCTGGTACATAAGGTAATTAATACCTTAGTGATTATGGCATAGATCTCACCCCACAAATAAAATTCTACGGGTAACTGGAAAGCATCTTGCAATTTGAGAATATCTACAAGCTTCGAAGGCAAAGCAGCAAGATATACCTGCTTCTAGAGAAGATTCTTTGGATCTTTAACCAGGAAGATTCTCTCCATCCAATCCATGTGGAAATCTTCATACTGGTTAATGTTTTTGCACTTTAAGTTCATCAAAATTAATTCATGTTTGTCTGAGACAGTGGGCTCAGAACCACAAAAATGCTCTTGGATTAATGTTGTTAAAGCACCAATCATATTATTTATAGGTGTCCCATCAGAATGGAACTCAACATCACCATTCTCATCTTTCACCACTTCTTTTTCCATTTTGTCAATCAGGGCTGGAGATGACTCTAGTTCCCACCATCTGGCCAGAGTGCCAGTGAAACACTGAATAAGAGTTTTACATGACTCGACCTCTGATTTTCCCCCTACACACATCAACTTATATTCTATGATCATTTGATCTAGCATTTGTCTAATCTGTGCTGTGGACAGATTATCAAGATTCCACTCTTTGTTGCTATGGTCAAAAAATGTTTCTCTGGAAGGAATATTTCCAAGACCATTGAGATCAGGAGCTGGATACTTGGTAAATTGAGACTCAAGGGGTTCATATATTGGAATAAATTGGCTTTTAGGTTCAGGTTCTAATTCTTGGAAAAGAGAAGCAATGGTGATTTTATATTTGGGTGATTCAGGGACAACTTCTTTAGGGAAAAGACTAGGAAACCTGTCAACTGGTTTTTGAATTTGAATACTTTTTCTTTTATGAAGAAAAGACATTGGTATAGGTTTGTCCGTTTTTTTCGGATTCACCTTATCAACCTTTTTAGACATATTTGAAATAAGCTATCAAGTAGAGATAGACTGGTCATTTATACAATTCTCTGCTTGATCAATTTTCTTCAAGGATTCTAAAGAAAAATCTTTGGCTATAGCAGCAGTATACTGTACAGAATTTAAAACTCTATTTACATCATTTATGGACACTTGGACTTTATCAATCTGATCTTTGACTATGGCAGCTTTAGCAATAGTCTTTTCTAAACCAGTAACTCCTTGTTTGTCCAATTTAGTTGTTCATTGGTTTTCTGTATTCTACCCTCAACCCCAATAGCTGAATCATACTTTTGAATTAAAGGATATGATTTTGCAGAATGCTGTCCTTCCCCTAGGAAAATGCCTTTGAAGGGTGGAAAAGTGGTAGTTGTTTCTATTTTGATACCATCTATTGCAGACCAGGAATGTGAGGATGTAGATGCAGAATCAGTCATCAAGACTGCTTCAGAGTCTTTAGTTTCAACCAAACATAGAAAGAAATCCATACATTTTTATTTTCCATGTATTCTTTCCATTCATCAGCTAACTTGACTTTCTCTTCACAAGTATGTGTGGAACCAAAAGTATCTGGATGGGTATAAATATCCTAGTTAAGCATCTGCTTCATCCACTATGCTAGGATTCGGTATTTAGGACAACCATCCATTAATGTATAAAACTTTTGAATTTCCATTATTGATGGTCTTTTGCAATCAGAAGGCAGATCTTTGAATATGCATTCTGGGATCATATTATTTTTTTTCTCAAGATATCCAAGTCCATACTTTGGCATGTTTGTCGATCTCATATTACTGAATAATGTAGTTAATCTGGGGCTTCATCTTCAAGCAAAGGGACTTCATGCATCATGAGAACGTGTTCATCTTCATGAGGGAATGGAATATCAGAACACTTGGGATTTGGACAAGGACTAACAGAGGTAGAGGCAGGAGCTTCACCTGTCCTTGGGTTGTGATTCTCATGAATGATCATGTAAGCAAGATGACTCAGATTAACCATGCTTTGACATTTTGGACATGAGACTTGGATGGGCTGGAAGTTAACTAACTGAGAAAACTCAAACAAACCAACATGTTTACAGGAAGAAGAAACAATACTGGAACTTGTTGTATCTACAATATCTGGATTTATATACAGAGGAGACTTTTTACACATTTCTTCAATCCTTCGCCTGTCTATGGTAGATCTGCGGGGAAAAGACAGAGTGGTTGTGGATTGGTTTTCAGAAATATTAGCAGAAGTGATATTACGAGTAGAGATGGGTTTAGGATTTGGAACTATCCAGTGTTCAGGAAATGTAAGGTCTTCCCATCTTATGGCTTGATGTTCAACCTTCTGGTTTTTGGGATCAGGGGCTTCAACAAGCTTGCTTGCAACCGCTCCTACAGGCGGACTGGCCTTACTGAGTCTATTCTTGTCTTTCTTCTTTCAAAATTCCTTATGTGAACCCATACACAAACCTAATTTCACGTTCACGCAACTAGCGGCCTTCACACGACATCTCCTCACCTTCAACGGCCTTTGGCGTCCCTCAGTGATTTGGCGAACCTCTGGCGAACTTTCAGTGAATTTGAAAGAGACAATACTACCTTAGTAGACAATAATATAGCTCAGAGTGAACAGTATTAAAAAATGCGGAATGAAAACTTCTCTCTTTTTTAATTTTAGAAGGATATTACATCAAAGATTTCTGGACTCAAAATTTCCTTCCAGAGATCGACTGCACCAGCATTTACCAGACTTGTGCTTCTCAATAAATGAGATAGCTCACTGGAGGCTTCCTGGCTGTATGCAAACTCCGTCTCAGAAATTTTAACCACACAGACTTATAAACAGACTCGATCGATTGATCAAGCCACTTTAGGTTCTCACCTGTGCCGAGCACACAGATGCGCAGGCTTCTTTGATCACCTAACAGACTTGAGGCTGATCTCCATGATGCAAGCAGATCGAGATAGAACTCGCAGATGCAGAGCAGGGAGAGCTCAAACCCCTGACTCCAAAACCAAAAAGACTCTAAGAAAATCTAACTCCGAATGCCGAATGAGTGAGCCTAACCCTCTTTATATAGGAAATGAGGGGGGACAAACAATCAATTCGGTTCATCCTATGTCTAGTGATGTGGAGGAAGAATCATTGCTTTCGGGTAACACCGAAGTGACATCCGCGCAGAGATTCTTTTCTCCGGACACAAAAATGTGATCGTGTGTGGAATACACAGTGGACACCTTTTAGTACAGAGGCCCACGAGGAAACGGTCATGATTATTTACAATGAGGATACTTTTTAACCGGGAAAAACCCTCTAGAAAATCCAGTCACTGTGATCTTGTGACTAGGAATAATTACACAGTGAAAACTTTTGGTCAGTGGAGTCCACGAGAACCACTAGCACTACTTTTTGCTAGGTCTTCTAAGATTTTGATACCAGGAAATATATACTTTTGGAAAGTGGTGTCATTCCAAGCCTTAGTATAGATTCGTCTTACAATCATGGGTATATTTAGTATAATTTGGTGTTTTATCTTGGTCATTACTAACCATTGATGATGTGTCTTCATATACATTTCCAGGATTGGATCATCTCCCATATAAATTGTTCCGAACTGACTTAGTTCGCATACATCCTGAAAGGGCATATGAAAACATTCACATCTTCCTTCTTCAACACACCAATTACACTTGTTCTGATAGAAAGACTCATAGGATATGGGATCCATTGCAGTTGAATTCAGACCATAGTCTTTCCACCACTCTCTAAACCACTGGGATTGCCGACATGATTGCATGAGGCCAATGGCGCCAAATTTGAGCTTGGTATAGTGGGTCTCGCCAGGGCCATATTTGTTCATGAGATCCCACCACAAATTTTTGTACCCTGCAAAATTATAAATGGTGTTAGGAAAAATAAGATCAGGGTTATTACCTGGCCAGTGATTGAATCTGGTCCAGGTCCATTGTGGATCTCGTGTTCTACCGATAACCAAGTACTCATGATAGACTTTTATTCTATCGCTTCCACTTGTGTACGTGGCAGTGATATCACAAAAATATTGTGACAGAGATTCTTTTGCCTCCCATGATGTTCTCATACTGTGAGTGTAAATCTTGTCATGAATCCATCTGCTGCCTTTGGGGTACACCCACCTTTTTGGTACAAAGTGTTGTATCTCATTATGATTCTGTAAGTGGGCATCAAGGACTTTAGTATTAGGGAGTTGCCAGGTTGGCCTCCATTCATCTCTGTATGTGACCCATTTTTTCTCATCAGGAATGGACCTCATAATCTCTCTATGATGGGATTGATCCCATTCTGTCACAATAACCATTAAATGATCTTCTTGGCTATCTTCATGTTCTTGATGCTGGATGAATTCTTTGCTGAGAAAATCTGGCAGAGAATTGTCAACTCCTTTGATATGCTCTACCCTAAAATCAAAATTTGCAAACAAAGCCTGCCATCTTGCAAATTTTGCTTCTTCTGGTTTCTTAATATTTTTCGACAAAACTTTGCCGAGGGCTTGAGCATCTGTCCTTAACAAGAAAAACTTATTTACCAGATGAATAGAGAAATTACTAATACAGTTCCATGCAGCTTTAACCTCTTTTTCAATTGTGGAGTAATTCTTCTCAGACTTACTCCAAGTTCCTGAAGCATACTGCACTATATGTTCTTTGTCTTTTGTGTCCTTCTCATCTGGTTTTTGCTTTAGAACACCTCCCCAACCTATATCACTTGCATATGATTCCACAATCTTAAATGACTCATCATCAACAACATAAATAATAGGGAGATTTCGTACCTTAGCCTTGATTTGCCTTACAACTTCAGTGTGTTCTTCAGTCCAAGGCTTTGGATTTTTTCTCAGTCTCCGATTCAACAAAGATCTGTCAGTGGCACAGTCTACATAAAAATTTCTCACATAATTTAGACAACCAAGGAATCTTTGTAGCTGTGTTTTATCTAGAATGACATCTGGAAACTTATCTGTGAATTCCATGGCATGATTCTGGAGAGAAATTTGACCATTTTCTATTGTGTGCCCGAGGAATTTGATCTTGGTATTAAAGAGTTCCATCTTATTTTTGCTTAAGACTAGACCATTTCTTTTGACCAACTTCATGAAGATCTTGAGATGTCTGAAGTGGTCTTGTAAGTTTTTTGAAAAAATCAGGAGATCATCAATATAGGCCAGTAGCCATTCAGCATATGGTTTGAAGATAGAATCCATGAACTTCTGGAACTTTGAAGGCGCATGCTTCAATCAGAATGGCATTACATTCCATTCATAGTGGCCTGCAGGAATACTGAATGCAGTCTTAAACTTATCTTTTTCTACAATGGCCACTTGCCAGAACCCTGATTTTAAATCAAAATTGGAAAATATTTTAGCTCCTGATATCCTACCCAATAAGTCTCCTTTGTGTGGGATAGGATATGTATCGTCAGCTAAAATAGAGTTAAGAGGTTTATAATTGATTACAATCCTGGGAATTCCTCTTATATGTTCACTTCTCTTATTTACATAAAAGCCATAGCAGTTCCAAGGGCTGCTAGACTCTTTGATCAGCTTTCTTTCAAGAAGCTGATTGATCTCTTTCTCACAGAGATGTTTGTATTCTTTACTCATTGGTATAGCTCTGGACTTGCATGGTCTGCCTTTATATTCTTCCTTATAAGGAAGTTCTACACAATGCTGCTTACGATGCCAGAAAGCATTTGGCTATTCTGAGAAGCATTCTTATTCAAATTGTTTTTGTAATTCAGAGATTTGTCTCTGAATTCCTGGTGAGCTTAACTGTTCTTCAATGTGTATGGTGCTTTTTAGATCTTTGATCTCACTCAATTTATTTTCTGCTTTTCTGAGTTCTTGCATCACCTGCACCATAGTGGAAATTCGAGGATTAGAAATATATGGCAATTCAATCCTTTTTCCCTGTTTATCGGATGTTGGTACAGTGATGAAATACCCTACTTTATTATTTTCTAGTCTTATCGATCCAAGGGGCTCAACATCTACTAAAAACCCATTCCCTAAAATGCAGTCAATAGGGATATCTCCTACTGCAAATTTAAGTTTAATGCAGTGAGAATCAAAGCATACAACTACTTTTGGAACTTCATATCCTAGGGTCTTTTTACCCAACCCTACAACTTTTCTGGTAGCAGAAACCCAGAATTTAGAGGGAACAACCTTTTTTGAGAAGATATTGACATCTGCTCCAGAATCAAGTAATGCAGTTAAATAGAACATCTCACCTTTAATACATACATTAATGTTCACATGATGTTGTTGATACTCAATGGCGAGTATCCGCATTTCTCTGAATCCTAGAGTAGGATCAGGTCTTCCTTATGCAATTTCAACATTAGGCTGTACAGGAGTAGAATGTAAAGTATAATTTGTATTTCTGCCTGAAACAGAATGAGCCACTTCCTATTTTTCTTTTTCAAGTTTTGAAACTTGAGTTTTTAGAGCAGAAATTTCAGATTTCATCAAATGTATCTCCTTACTCACCTCCCCCAAAGTGAGTGGACGAATTTTGCTTGCTTGTTTTTGTCGGAGGTAGATTTTGGTATTTTTCTCATAAGAAGCATCAACAAAGATAGGCTTCTTAGAGGCACGAGTGCTGGAAGATGTGTAGCTGTTCTGCAGAAAAGTTTCCAGCAGGCAAGATTTTAAATCACTTTCTTCCATGGCGCGAATTTGTGCAAAAACCTTCATCTCATCTTCATTAGATTGAGCCATAAGAACCTTCAATTTCTGTGAAAAATCTTCCTCAAGAAAACTGTCAAATGAAAAACTAGATTTAGAAGAAGAACAATCACATCGAAAATTTTCAGAATCAGAACACTGGCAATATGCATTTAGTTCTTCGACAGAAGAGGAGGAAGAGGATTCAATCTCAGAATCAGAAGAATATTTTTCTTCTGCTTGTTGAATAGCTAACTGAGTGCAATCTTTTGTTTTGTGGAAAGAGGATCCACATCGTGCACACTTGGTTTCTTTTTTCACAGGAGTTTTTCCTTTTTGTTGAGACTTACTCCCGCGGTTCTTCTTGGATTCTTGGGCATCAGGGCAGAGATTGGAAGAATGTCCTATTTTTCCACAAAGCCAACAGATCATATGTTTCATTCTTTCAATTTTCTGTGACCTGGGATGGATATCTATAGGTTGATAATAATGTGTTTTGGGGATGTATTTATAGTATCCCCGTTTTCCTTTGGATGGCCTCTTGGATGGCCGAGAAGTTTTTGGAAAGCTTCTCTTATTATATTTTTGGATGAACTTTTCTTTCCTCTGATTTTTCTTTACCCTTTTCTTTGATTTTCTAAGGGTGACCAATGGATCATCAATGGTAATTCCATATCTATTGCAGAAAGATTTAGTACTAGGCAATCTATTCAGCTTCTCTATAGATTTATTAATCTTTGAGCTGGTACATAAGGTAATTAATACCTTAGTGATTATGGCATAGATCTCACCCCACAAATAGACTTCTATGGGTAACTGGAAAGCATCTTGCAATTTGAGAATATCTACAAGCTTCGAAGGCAAAGCAACAAGATATACCTGCTTCCAGAGAATATTCTTTGGATCTTTAACCAGGAAGATTCTCTGCATCCAATCCCTATGGAAATCTTCATACTGGTTAATGTTTCTGCACTTTAAGTTCATCAAAAGTAATTCATGTTTGTCTGAGACAGTGGGCTCAGAACCACAAAAATGCTCTTGGATTAATGTTGTTAAAGCACCAATCATATTATTTATAGGTGTCCCATCATAATGGAACTCAACATCACCATTCTCATCTTTCACCACTTCTTTTTCCATTTTGTCAATCAGGGCTGGAGATGACTCTAGTTCCCACCATGTGGCCAGAGTGCCAGTGAAACACTGAATCATAGTTTTACATGACTCGACCTCTTATTCCCCCCCTACACACATCAGCTTATATTTTTTGATCATTTGATCTAGCATTTGTCTAATTTGTGCTGTGGACAGATTATCAAGATTCCACTCTTTGTTGCTATGGTCAAAAAATGTTTCTCTGGAAGAAATCTTTCCAAGACCATTGAGATTAGGAGCTGGATACCTGGTAAATTGAGACTCAAGGGGTTCATATACTGAAAGAACTTGGCTTTCAGGTTTAGGTTCTGATTCTTGGAAAAGAGAAGCAATGGTGATTTTATATTTGGGTGATTCAGGGACAGCTTCTTTAGGGAAAAGACTAGGAAACCTATCAACTGGTTTTTGAATTTGAATGCCTTTTCTTTTATGAAGAAAAGACATTGGTATAGGTTTGTTCATTTTTTTCGGATTCACCTTATCAACCTTTTCAAACAGATTTGAAATATGCTGTCTAGTAGAGATAGACTGGTCATTTATACAATTCTCTACTTGATCAATTTTCTTCAAGGATTCTAAAGAAAAATCTTTGGCTATAGCAGTAGTATACTGGATAGAATTTAAAACTCTATTTACATCATTTATGGACACTTGGACTTTATCAATCTGATCTTTGACTGTGGCAGCTTTAGCAACATTTTTTTCTAAACCAGTAACTGCAGTGTTTGTCCAATTTAATTGTTCACTGGTTTTCTGTATTCTACCCTCAACCCCAATAGCTGAATCATCCTTTTGAATTAAAGGATATGCTTTTGCAGAATGATGTCCTTCCCCTAGGACAATGCCTTTGAAGGGTGGAAAAGTGGTAGTTGTTTCTATTTTTCTACCATCTATTGCAGACCAGGAATGTGAGGATGTAGATGCAGAATCAGTCATCAAGACTGCTTTAGAGTCTTTAGCTTTCAAGCAAACATAGAAAGAAATCCATACATTTTTATTTTCCATGTATTCTTTCCATTCATCAGCTAACTTGACTTTCTCCTCACAAGTATGTGTGGAACCAAAAGTATCTGCTTCTGGATGGGTATAAATATCCCAGTTAAGCATCTGCTTCATCCACTGTGCTGGGATTCGGTATTTAGGACAACCATCCATTAATGTATAAAACTTTTGAATTTCCATTACTGATGGTCTTTTGCAATCAGAAGGCAGATCTTTGAATCTTCATTCTGGGATCAAATTATCTTTTTGCTCAAGATATCCAAGTCCATACTTTGGCATGTTTGCTGATCTCATATTACTGAATAATGTAGTTAATCTGGGGTATTCATCTTCAAGCAAAGGGACTTCATGAATCATGAGAACGTGTTCATCTTCATGAGGGAATGGAATATCAGAACACTTGGGATTTGGACAAGGATTGATAGAGGTAGAGGCAGGAGCTTCACCTGTCCTTGGGTTGTGATTCTCATGAATGATCATGTAAGCAAGATGACTTAGATTAACTATGCGTTGACATTGTGGACGTGAGACTTGGATGGGCTGGAAGTTAACTAACTGAGCAAACTCAAACAAACCAACATGTTTACAGGAAGAAGAAACAATACTGGAACTTGTTGTATCTACAATATCTGGATTTATATACAGAGGAGACTTTTTACACATTTCTTCAATCCTTCGCCTGTCTATGGTAGATCTGCGAGGAAAAGACAGAGTGGTTGTGGATTGGTTTTCAGAAATATTAGCAGAAGTGATATTACGAGTAGAGATGGGTTTAGGATTTCGAACTATCCAGTGTTCAGGAAATGTAAGGTCTTCCCATCTTATGGCTTGATGTTCAACCTTCTGGTTTTTGGGATCAGTCATGACAACGACACTGGTCTTTGAATCTCTGCTTGGGGCATGGAGGACTGTAGGATATAAAGTACTGGTGTGACGGAAACATCCCAGGGTTTGAATCTCAATATTATTTCATTTCCGCTTCCTATAAAATCCCGTGGTTTGGATTTGAATCTAAAGAATATCGGCCAATGTTTCATCATAAACAAATACAGGGAAATTTGGGTAACAGTCAAACCAGACTGGTCCATCAGACAAAGGAGCAACTATTCCTCCAATTAGGGAATCCGTATATTTATTATGAGCTATATCTCGAATAGTGGCTAACACATAAGTATTCAGACCTTTATGAGTAAGGGCATGGATTCCCACCCGTATGCATCCTAGATGCAAATATTTTGTCCCCAACTTTTTGGCTTCTGCTTGGAGTTGTTTTTGATCTAACAGAGGGATGGACTGGACACAATCAGAGTTTTCCTCTATGGAACTTATGGATTCTTTAATGGTTATTCTGGTTGCAGCTTTTAAATGCTAGACACCAAGATTAGCATAAACTTCTGATGCATTGATCTTGGGAAGAACCCATTTGGTTGAAGGCTCAGCCTCTTCGTATAACAATTCTGAATAATTTAACACTCTAGTAGACGAACTAGCAAACATATCTCTGAGAGGGTCTTTCTTAGCCCTTTCCTTTTCTTCTAATTCTCTGAAGGAAACAAAATTTCTGAAAGAGTCCATGTTTTTCTTGAAATAAAGAGAGGATGATTTGAGTACTGACCTTTTTATGAACTAGACAACTTTAATTCATACTTCTGGCTCTGATACCAATTTTACGCAAGAGCTTCAACAAGCTTGCTTGCAACCGCTCCTACAGGCGGACTGGCCTTACTGAGTCTCTTCTTGTCTTTCTTCTTTCAAAATTCCTTATGTGAACCCATACACGAACCTACTTTCATGTTCACGCAACTAGCAGCCTTCACACGACATCTCCTCGCCTTCAACCGTTAACAATATAGGTCATGACATGAAATTTTGAGTGTTGTGGCATGTTGATAAAGTAGGGGGCTTGGCATGTTGATTGAGGAAATCATTCCATCCAAGTATACTGAATAATATGTTGGAGGATTCAATAGATGGTCTCTGATGCCTGAATGTTTGATGGTGTTCAATGGTCCAAGATACCAAATGACCAACATGTCCCAAATCCCAAATATATATGGATCCATATACCTCTTGGGTGTCTCAAATCATGGATAAATTTGGGTCCAAATGCGTCTTTATTTCATTTTTTATTGTTTAATTTTGATTTTTTATATTTTATATTTATTGCAAAATAATAGAATGAAGATGTTAGGATTGTGTGGAGGTAATTGATGTGGGTTTTGCGGAAGATGTGCTATGCAAAACTTTCCACACATCCTTGAAAATGAGTAAACAGGGAATATGGTAAATGGGTAGTTGTGGGTTGTGCAAAGGTTGTAGTATGTACCTTCCACACATTCTTAAAAATTGTTAAGTATGGAATATGGTAAATGGGTATGTGTGTAGGGATGATTGTGTGTAAAGGAATTATTTTGTAAAATTTTGGAAAAAGCTGAGAAATAGAGCTATCAAATGAGAAGATGAACATGAGTCATTTCATTCTTCCTTAAGTCTTTTTTTTCCTCACTCTGTTTAAAAATAGAAACCACCCTTGAAGGGCTTGCATGAAGAATATTAAGAATGATTGATTTTTTTTTTCATAATCACTCTATTTGATATGTGAAATGAAAACACATCAACACCTCTAACCATTTTTTATAAGTCCCATGTTTCGAAGAAGGAAAGAGAGATTAAAGCTTACTATAAAACCCAATTTCTAATTTGAATATCACATGCAACATGATGATGATCTAAAAAAATGATTGGTATTATTATTATACTTGAAGATCTATGTTCTTATAGCACCTTTGGCTGTTATAATGATATGTCTCATGCGTTAATATTTAATGATAATTAGCATAGTTATAATTTTGATTTAATAATTTCTTATATAATATTTGTATATTACACTTTGGTACCTAAAGTGACTATTTTACCTTCTTTTAACACATCATAATGAATTTTGTTATGCAACCAACTCAAATAATAGAAGAAAATATAGATCAACGACTTAAACATTTTCCTCTTCGAGGGGGAAACCTCTTGTACATTACATAAATAAACAATTCTTAGATGACACAAATGATAAGACCTCCTTGGTATATATAGGATTCTAAGGGTTCACAATATAATCAGATCCTACATAACAATAATAATGTAAGGGCACAATAATAACAATATTGGGCTTTTATAGGGCACAACAATAACAATAGGGGGCTACACTAACAATAACAATAAGGGGAATACACTAGTATTGTAGGGAACTAACATGCCCCTCTCCTTCAAAAAAGTGTTTTCCTCAACGCCTAAGTAGTTTCAGATGCTTCTATATAAAATTATCATCCTCCCATGTGGAGTCTTCAGTGGGTAAGTTATTCCACTTAACAAGATACTCTGAAATTAATCAATTTTTTAGTTGTCGGGTTCTTGTTTCCATGACTGCTTCAGAATCAAATATGATTTTTCCTTCTTTGTCAAGTTTTGGCAACACTGTTTGAACTGGGATCTTGTCACCAATAACCTTATTTAAGCATGAAACATGGAAAACTGGGTGTACTTGGGAAGATGCATGAAGCTCCAATTTATATGCCATATTACCAATATTTTGCAAAACATTGTAAGGACCATAGTACTTGGGTGATAATTTATTATCCTTCTTAGCTTGCTTCAGGGACATTGTTTGTATGGTTGTAGCCGTAAAAATACCTAGTCGCCTAAAAACTTGTTTCACTGCAATGCTAATTTTTCCTGTTGTTTCATTCGACTCTGCGCCAGAGTGAGGTTATCCTTTAAGAGTTGGAGAACTTGTTGTTGATGCTCGATGTGATCTTCCACTACTAGAACCTTAGAATTTTATCTTAAAGATGATGTGATGGATGGTGGATGATATCTATAAATTTACGTAAATGGGGTCATTTTTTTTGTAGTATGGAAGGAAGTGTTATACCACCATTCAACTAGAGGTAACCACTTAGCCGATTGTGCTTTTTTATCCAATAAAAAGAAACGAATATATCCTTCCAAACTTTTGTTCACTATCTCAGTTTTCTCGTCATATTGAGGATGATAAGATGATCTATGAGCTAATTGAGTACCAAGACAAGAAAATAATTGTGTCTAAATATTTCCAGTGAAAATGGGATCTTTTTCACTTACAATAATCTTTGAGTTTCCATGTAGGTTTTGAATTGTTTCCATAAATGCAATAGAAATAGTACTAGCTTTAAAAGGATGAGATAATGCACAAAAGTGTGCATACTCAGTAAGTCTATCAACTACCACCATAATGACACTCTTTTCTTCATACTTGGGTAAACCAGCTATGATAAAATCCATTCAGACCTCCTCCCAATGCTGACCTAGAATTACTAAAGGTTGTAACACACACAAGGTCTTAATTGTCTCAACTTTATTTTGTTGGAAAACCAAACATTCTGCCACAAACTTCTGAATATTAGATTCAAGGCCATCCCAAAAAAAATCCTTCTTGACCCTGTGGTAAGTTTTTAAAAAGCCTCGGTGCCCTCCTAAGGGAGAGGTATACAATTCCAAAAGAATATTTTTCTTAAGTTGGGAATTATTATAAATATATAAGCGATATTTGTACCATAATGAATCATTTTTCTAGATAAATGTATCAAATGTATTGGGATCTTGTTGCAACTTTTGTATGAGTGTCCACACCTATTTTTTATTATTCCATTCATCCCTTGCTTCAGTTATCCAATCAGGTTGGATAATAGAAATGGCACAAAGAAATGCTTCCACATCCTCATCCTTTCTTGAGAGTGCATCTGCAACAACATTTTTCTTCCCTTTTTTGTAGATTATTTCAAAGTCATAATTTTGTGACCCATTTTTGATGCTCTTCTAAAGATAATATTTGTTCCAAAAAGTATTTAAGACAATCATAATTTTTTTTTACCTTGAATTGTCTTCCCATTAGGTAAGGTATCCATTTCTTTAATGCATGTAGTATTGCCAACAATTCCTTCTCATAAATAGGTTTGTGTAAATACTTCTCTTTGATTAGAGGACTTTCAAAAGCAATGGGTCTTCCTTCTTGCATTAAAATAACACCAATTCCATTTTTTGAGGCATCACATTCCACAATAAAGGTTTTTGTGAAGTTAGACGTAGCTAAGACCGATTCTTGGAACATTGCCTCTTTAATATGTTCAAAGGCCTTAGTTTCTTTTGGAGTCCAAGAAAATGCATCTTTATTCAGTAATGTTGTTAGAGGTGTTGATATTCTCCCATAATTCTTAACAAACTTGTGATAATACCCTTTCAACTCGATAAATCCTCGAATATGCTTTATGGTTGTGGGGATTTTCCATTCCTTAATGGATTTAATTTTGTTAGGGTCTACCTTAACACCCTCATGAGATACAATATGACCCAAATATTCCACCTCTTGTACTCCAAAGAAACAATTGGAGGTTTTTGTATATAATTGTTTCTCCTCCAATAGTTTGAGCATCGTGTCAACATGTTGAACATGATCCTTCCACGACCTCCTGTAGATTAGTATATCGTCAAAAAATACTAACACAAATTTTATAAGGAAGATTTTTAAATGGAATTCATCAAATATTGAAATTTTGAAGGTGCATTAGTAAGGCCAAAAGGCATGACCAAAAATTCATAATGACCCTCATGAGTTCTAAATGTTGTTTTCAGAATGTCTTTAATCTTCATTCTAATTTGATGATACCCTTAACCAAGATCCAACTTGGTGAAGTAAATTACTCCATGTAATTCATCAATGACAGGAATGGGATGTTTATCTTTAACAGTGATCTTGTTGAGCTCCCTATAATCCAGACACATATGCCACGATCCATTCTTCTTGTGCACCAATACTACTAGAGCAGAGAAATAACTTTGACTAGGTTTAATTATACCAGCCTCTAGGATTTCTACAACCATATGTTCAATTTCACTCTTTTTGGCATAGGGATATCTGTAAGGTATTTATATGTTTGGAGGAACACTTCCTGGAATCAAATAAATAGCATGTTCATGATCACGAATAGGTGGGAGGCCTTTGGAGTCTCAAATACCTTGGAATGATTTTCTAAAACTTTTTGGAGATGTGGAGAAATAGATGGTTTTGATGTTTGAACCTCTTGTGAGCATAATTATGCAATTACACCTCATTGTTCTTTCTTCAGAAGTTTTGTCATACCATTAGAGTTGATTATATTTCCTGGTTTCCCTGTGTTACTCCTTAATTCAAATTCTTTTCATTCCTAAAACAATTTCAAGAAAAGTTCTTGAAAGTTCAAATCCATCGTCCCAAAAGATTGTAACCATTGGAATCCTAGTACAACATCAACACTACCCATTGGAATAGAAAGCATCGGACTATTCAATACATAATCCACCATGGTTAGCTTGATATTATGGCACTTTCCAGAGAAGTTTATAATTCCTCCATTTGCAACCATCACTTGGCACTTGAGTGCTGGATATAGGAAGCAATTCAATTCCTTGGCTATCTTACAATGAATAAAATTATGAGTACTACCTAAATCAATCAACACTATTACTTTTTTCTTCTTGATATATTCTTCTATTTTGAGCATTTGAGGAGTGTTAATTCCTGCCAATGCATTGCAAGATATGAACAATCTATGTAGAATAATTTATTATGAGCACACTTATGACCTTTAGTGTATTTTGTATCACAATTGTAACAAAGCCCTTTTTCTCTTTTTCCTCCAATTTTTGTGGAGTCAACCTTGTAGGTTGTGGAAGGCTAGGTGTAGCAACACTTCCATATTTATAGTTGTGAGTAGTAGACTTCCTTGTTGCCATAATTTTTCTTTCAACTTTTCTTGCCACCTTGAATGCCTTCTCCAATGAATTAGGTTCCGAAAGGCAAACCTCATGTTGGATGTTATCCTTCAAATTACCTATGAAGACATCAATCCTATGCTCCTTTAGAATATCATTTTACCCTGATATTCAATTTTTGGAAGTCCTCAATGTGCTTTACCATTGAACCCTTTTGTTTGAGATTTATCAATTGGATAGAGAATGTGTTTCTCTTTATATCCTCATAATGTTCAATCATTTCCTCTGTAAAAATTGACCAAGTGAAAAGTGGTTTACGAGAAAGAATCCATTGATACCATATAAACTTATTTGGTTCTAAATATAAAGATGCAATGCATACCTTTTGCGTGTGTTGCACATCATGGAGATGAAATTATTGCTCCATCTGTAGTATCCATGTTACCGGATCCTTGCCATCAAACTTACTCATATCAATATTCGGAATGTCGTTGTTCTTAAACCCAATGTTGTATTCTCTAAAATCATATTTCATATTCTTTTTGTCCTCATCCTGATTTTTATGGAGTACCTTGTCACCACTGGGAAGCTTTTCTTGCAACAACTTTGTCAAACCTTCCATGTATGCTTTCTAGCCATCCATATTAGCTTCCATGTCTAATTTTAAGCCCTCTATGTATCCTTTTAAACCATACATGTCCCATTTTAAGCCACCCATGTCCCCTTTTAGTTCATATTTGGTTTCCCTTTGTGAGATTAAAATTTTTGCACTTGGTCCCGTAATTTTAACATATCATGTTGCTATTCTTCCTCTTCATGCGTCATAGTAGAGCTTTATGAGGGCTTAATGGGTTTAGAGTTTTTTTTTTTGGAGGAATTTTAGAACCCAATACTGATATCTATGCTTCGGTATACCCTTGGAATCACTTCAGACTATTTTTCAAACAAAATTTATGCAATTTTTAAAAATATACATACATTTTTCTTGTTTTTAGGAGCTCGATCTTGAAAAGGTTGTAACTATGTAATTTCATATATCCAAGGTCTAAAAATTCATACTTTGGTAACCCTTGGATTCTTCTTTCGAATGCCACAAGTAAGGCCAAAATTGGATTATTCAAGATAATGTTATGCTCAATATCCCACGATGACTTGATTATTGACTAGTTTAATAGATCGAACTTGTACGGAATTCCATGTGCCACTGTTTCAACCTTCAGCTTTGAAATTATACACGAAATGCTAAAGTCTGTGCACTTTTAGTCATTTTTTATGAAATTCAAATCCAATGCTCAGAGAGAAATTTATGATGATTTTTCCCTGGTCACCTATTTGAGACTGAATTATCGAGCCTGTAAAACCCTAACTTCCTCAGATCATATCTCTGAAAATGTAGGGAACCAAGATCTAAAATTCATACATGAAGTTAATCAATATTTCGGCTGCACATGATCACAATTGTATCATTTGAAGCCTCGCAGAAAAAAATTTATAGTGAAAATTCCAAGATGGCCTGTTTGAATAAGCGAAACCCTAGAATCCAAATATCTGATACCAAATGTTAAGCAACCAACCCAAAGAATAGAAGAAACGATAGATAAAAAAATTTAAAAATTGTCCTTTTTGAGGTGGAAACCTCCTTTATATTACATAAATAAGAAATTCTTGGATGATACAAATGATAATACTTCCTTGGTATATATAGGAGTCTAAGGGGTCACAATATAGTCCGAGCCTACATAACAATAATAATGTAAGGGCACAACAATAACAATAGTGACATTTTATGGGGCACAAAAATAAAAACATGGGGGATACATGGGCACAACAATAACAATAGGGGTCTACACTAAACGAGTAAGGATTTGTATTAAAATATAGTCTGGTTACAAGGTCAGTATCTTTACATATGCAGTTGTTTCATTCGCTTCATAATTTTTACACATCCAGAAAGAGTATTTCCTCTACATGTACTTTCTATTAACTATAAAACTAAACTGATATATTCTAATAACCTTCCAAAAAACACCTAAATAAAAAAATATATTTTCAATACATAATTCCAGAGAGAACATTATAACTAGCCTCATCTTGATAGGTTGCCTTCAAAATTATCCTTTAATGGTGTTACTACTTTGATCTGCTCTAGGTTCACTTGAAAAAGTGTGTCTTGTTGTTCCTCCTCTACCTTGAAGGCTATGCTTGCACACAGTCCTACTTCTCCTCGGTTTACTTTTTGTTCCAACTTTTTAGTCTCATATCCAATATTGCTATCTCTTCTTCCATTATTTCTTGGAGCTTGTCAATCTTCTGAGTGATAGATGGGCCTACATCTTCTTTATTTCCATTTTTCAATTGAGCAGGATCAATATATACTATGTTGTCTAAGTTAAACGATCAAGTTGGTGACTCATTTCCTCCTACCCTTTTTTAGGGGAGTCTAAGAATTGAGCTCCATTTTCCCACTTTCCCTTCAAATGGCATTCACACCTACTATTTCCTGCATCCCGTCAGAGACTCCTGAATTGTGAAATTGTAAAATAGCGATGTTGTTTTTGTATATAATTCCTCCTTGAATTCCCTCTCCCTTCGATCGATGTAGCCATTCAATGGCTTTAAATTATTGTCCTTCCACATTCAACCTATCGTCCAGACATTCCTCATTTGTTACTTCCTTCATATCACACTGGATTATCACCATTAAAGTATCACATCATAAGTGTGATATCCACATATTTTCAATGAAATTAATATTTTGTAGGCTCCATTTGTAATCATGATGAGGGATTTCATGCTACTATATGTCCATCTTGTGAAGATCATGTGGTATCCACAACTAGTTGTTATTATGATTTGTGAGATACGTTTCATGTGAAGATTCAAAGATCTGATAACTTTGCAATAGAGTGTTTCAATTCTATCGAAAAATGAAGACATAATAATTCATGTTTCCAACGAACCTCCCGATAAATTCCCCTGCCATTTTTTCCTCCCTCGATATTTTTATGGCTTTCCTGGATTTTAATGTCTTTATTGATGGTAGTGGTTTGAAAATTTTATTGCTATGGTATTGAACCAATTCCCCTTGATCCATGAGAGCTCCTTTATTGGCCGACACGTTTTTTCTTGTGTTCAAGTGTTGTTTTATATGGTAGAACTCAATTATCTCAAAATTCTTTAATTTCATTTTTATTATTTTCAATATTGGGGAATTGTTAGGGATACATTTTCCTTTGAGTTTAATCACCCGTTGAATAACTATCATGGAGTCCTTGAACACCAACAATCGGTATATTCTCCTTGCAATAGCTAATTCAAGCCCCTGCCACAAGGCTAAGTATTCTACTTGGTTGTTAGTGGCGATACCCAAACCCCATTATTGAAACTCTATAAGTTCATCAGAGTGAAATATAACCCCTCCCACTCTTATCTCTCCCAGGTTACCTTTAAATGCACCATCAAAAAGTAGAGAGAGGTATTACTTACTTATCCTCCAGTTTAGAAATTCTTCATCATCCATTCTTATACAAAATGACTAGTTGACGACCGGTTTAAGATCGAAGTTGCCAACATGGCATGTTACTTTTCCTAATTTGATCCAATCCCATTCACTCGGTGACAAATCCTCCAAATCAAAAGAATTATATCCTCGAGTTGTGATAGATTCAAAGAGTGAATACAATGCTTTGATAATAGTAATGGATGAGTTAGAACTTTCACCTTTGAATATGTCGTTATTACAAGGAAACCACACAAATCAACACAGATATTTAGAGAAATCCATCCAACATCACATTGACATTGAAAAGGATTTCCTAGTCCACAGGATTTTATTTTTTCATAACTCTATTCAACTATTCGAGATGCTTGCAATAAAGATAACATTTTCCAATTTTTTTTTGACGAACTTCAAGAATAAATATTTTATTAATATCTATCCTTATAAATATCTATCCATATACTTCAGGTAAAATAACTTAATTATCAACATCACATTTACAAAAATATGTACAATAATCTCTATCCATCATTATAACACTTTAAAAAACATTAAATAATAGTCTATATATGTTACTTGTGGGAAACAACCTTATTTCTCAAATTTTGTATCCCTATGATCATCTTATACGTGCTAGGTACTTAAAATACCTCATACATTCACAAGTATAACCTGCACTTTAAGCTAAATGGCATTCTTAATTTAGTTCATGTTTTATTCTTATATGTATGTGAATTTCATGAATTACAGCAACCATAAAATAAAATAAACTTCTATTCTTACCAGCATAAACTATGAGCTTAAAATCTCCATCTTATGAGAGTGTAAAGTACTTCATACATGAAAATCATATGCATTGTAACCTAATCTACTTTAATGAGCTTGTTTGTTAATGTTTTCCAGCAAAACAAAATCACCGTCATGAATTATATATATATATATATATTAAATTTCATATTGATGGTAGTATGAATAAATAAAATTATTAAATTAAGATAGACTATACATAAATTTAATTAAGAGAAATTATATATTAATATAGATCCATCTTAACCATAGATTTAATCTAAGTCCAGAGGGATCAAATTTCTTCAGATGAAAACTTATTTTAAAGTGCAAAAAATAATGTGTAATTGTTTATTGTTTAAATTGTATTTTTGAATGTTATAGAGATTACATAACATGTGTATTGAGTCATAATAAATTGGATTTTTTATTATTACCGATTTTTTATTATTAATATACTTTTAAATATATTTCAATATTAATTAATATTAAAATATTTTACTTATAACTCACATGGGATATTTTTTTATTTATTTATTTTTATATATACATATTTATGAAGTTAATATTTTACTTTTAATTATTTTACATGAAATTTTATAAATATATATATGGGACATTACCTTTCTATTTAGAGAATATTTTATTTTTATTTTAAAACTAAGGAACATACTTACACATTGTCACACTTGTTGTTGTAGATTGATTCTATCTCTTTAGAGTTATATAAAATTATTTTATTTAACATAGATATCGAAATATTTTATTTACCACTGGAAGAGTGGAAATGATATATCAACTAACTTAGTTAATAATTGTATTACTCCATTTTTAATTATTTATTTATATGGTTATTTAATTTTTTTTTTTTTTTGGTTGATATTAATGAAAATTGTTTATATTATTTTTTGAGAACGTGACATCTTAGACATGTCCCTCATACTGGATTGTAGAATAAGCCTCTCGGCTCAATAAATAAATTTATGTTAAATAAAATGTTATAATTTAATTTATAGACAAAATAAGTTTTTTAACTAGTCCTGGTATTAGACAATACAATTTCAAGTAAGATTATGATTTGTTGTTATTTAAAATACATTTTGGAATACATAAATGGATTCAACACTGTGAAAAACTAGGCACTTAAAACAATTTAAACTTAAGTTTTTAAAACCTATCACCGATTTTGATTAAAACTAATCCGAAAAAATGTTGTGAAAAAAAGCAATTTCATCTATTAATTAGACTATATCAAATAAATTATGATTATATTATTTTATACATGATGATATTAATAAAGTTGTATTTAAATGCGTCTTTCTAGAATTTCTTGTAGATTTCTAGCAAGAATTCTATGGAAAAATTTGTGATAAAATCCTAATTTATGTAATTTAAACTGTTTTTTTACTACATATATAATTTATCATAATTTTTTACACACAAATTAATAAAAATTTAAAAAACTCTAAAAAAACCACACTTAAAAAACAACTCAAATTTTAAATTAATATACTCACTCCAAAAAATCACATTTAAAAACAACTAAATTAATTTGATATGCATTTATCGACTTCTAATTTGTAACATATGAAAAATTCTAATGGCGTAAACCCATAAT
Organism: Pinus albicaulis; assembly: GCA_034641835.2. NCBI lineage: Eukaryota > Viridiplantae > Streptophyta > Pinopsida > Pinales > Pinaceae > Pinus > Pinus albicaulis. The sequence continues at coordinate 60,513 of JAXQQM020069399.1, forward strand.
GAATTAAATACAAACATTATATCTATCTTAAATCATTATTTCCAACTTCAAAAATATGTATTCTTTAATCTTCATTACCCACCATCATTATTTCCAACTATAAAGACATGGACTTAAATTCTTCATTATTTTCACATAAACCTTAATGTTCATACTTTTATTTTTGTCATTGAATGAACATGGGATACTTCAATTTTTCATTAGTTAAGAAACCTTAACGTTCATACTTTATTTTTAAAATGAAAGTTGGTAAAATATCATAAATTTTATGTTGTATAAATATGATTTATCATTTATTAATTTGATTTTAATATTAAATAAAAAAGGTGTAGACAAAATGAAAGGATTTTTTTTATTGAGATATGGTGATATAATTTTAAGTAAAATTATGATTTTTTTTGTTATTTAACTATATTTTTAAATACATAAATAGATTCAGTGTTTATTTAAAGTTTAAAAATTAAATAACTTAAAATCAAGTTTTAAAAAATCTCTATTATATTTTGATTAAAATTAACTTAAAAAAATACTCTGAAAAATGTTATTTTATCTATAAATTAAACTGCACCAATAAAATATAAATTTTATTATTATATGATTTAATTAAAAAATAAATATTTTAAATTAATTGTTATTAAATAATAAAATTAAAGTGGATTACATTAAAAAATTACAATATTTTCACAGTATTAAATTAGAAAATATGTATTTTAAATTAATTATATTAAATAATAAAATTAAAGCTACTTATATTAAAAAAAATTACAATAAATATTTTTTTTTATTTAATATAAATACAATTAAAAAATAATGTTTCAAGAAAATTTTTCTACTAAAATCACATTCATAGATATTTGGTCTAACTATTTTGAATCACTCGATGTGCTTCATTATTAAAGTTGAGATGGAGAGTCTAATCCAAACCAATTAAATAATGTAGAGATGTAAAGGAAAATAATTTCCAATGGTTAAATCATAATGGTAATAAAATGTATTAATAATATTTCCATTTAATTTATTTTTTTTAATTACAAAAGGTCAAGAAGGAACAATATAGTAAAAAACAATCATTAAATTATAATGGTAATAAAATGTATTTATTAATTTTAAGGTCACAACCAAGCCAGACACCAAATTGGTGACTGCTAAGTCTATGAAGGCATACATACTCTACCCCCCTCTGATTTTGAACCTATGACCTCTTAAGATGAAACACATGCTCTTAACCATTAGGCCCAATCAAGCTCTTAACCATTAGGCCTATTAATAATATTTCAATTTTTATTGAAATTTTTTTAGTGTAATATCTATGAACCTATTAATTATTAAATTATTTTATAGAAATCAAAGAGTTTTAATTAAGAAATAATAATAAAAGGATTATATATAAAAAAAATTAAAAATTAAAAAATTAATATAAGATAAAGAAAAGGGGAAAAAAAATTAAATATTAGAAAGAGTAAAATAATGACAATAAAACAAAATAGAAGAAATAACAAGAAGTCCAAAAAGAACACAATCAATGAAATATGAGTCAAGAAACAATATATACTATAATACCAAGGTAGAAGCATGGAGTTGGGTTACACTTTTTGGCAAGGGAGGGTGTGTTAAGATAATAAAAAAAAGAGGAGTCAATCAAGCATTTTAAGCACTTGATTGGGCCTTTTTTAAGCGCTTGATCGAGCTCCTTGAGCACCAAAAAAATAGCTTGATCGAAGGTTTAAAACGAACCCACGATTAAGCATTATGGCTCGATCAAGCTCTAACGCTCGAATGATCTTTAAGACTCAATTGAGTGTTAGATATCGATCAAGCCCTTATTTTCTATTAAAATGTGTGATTGTGGTCTATGCGCATCATTTTTATACAACGCTCAATCAAGCCCTTATTTTCTATTAAAACTTGTGCCTGTGGTTTTCGCGTATCATTTTTGCACAGACTGTGTGATAAATAGGAGTTCGATAGAGGTATTGGAGATTGGTCGAGCGATTGTACTGTGAAGTAACCCAACCAACCTCGCTAACAACCCCACCAACGTCCCAGAGGCTCAAGCCAAGGTAGGTTTCCTAACCTTTTTATCGTTTTTATTTAATTCTGTTTTCAAAATTAAATAAATTAATTTGAAAAAAAAAATTACCATGCAAAAACCATGAAAACGACAAAAAAACCACCAAAAAAACCCTTCAAAATAACTAAAAACAACATAGAAAATCACAAAAACAACCTAGAAAACCACAATAAACAACCTAGAAAACCACAAAAAACCACCAAGAAAACCCTTAGAAACCACCAAAAGAACTATAATTTAGGTTTTAAATTTTTTCTTACTTGTAATTTGGTAGCATGTTTATTATGAATATTTTCAGATTTTGAATGGTAAAAACTTTATTTTCTAATTATTTCTAGTTTTAAGTTTTTCTTTAGGAATTTAGTGAAATAAATTTACAAAATAAATTATTTTTTTGTTATTTAAAATGCATTTTAGATTTCACACAAATTTGACCGAAAAATATACACCAAAAAACTTTAAAGCATAAAACAACCAATCTATAACGAATAAATAAATAAATTAAGAGCTTGAGATTGACATGATGAATATGGTTGCTCATGGTGAACCTCTATTTATCAAATCATAAATTTCATTTTATTTTGTTATTTTAAATTTAAATTAATTTATATTTTAAATATTTTTTTAATAATAAATATAAATATAAATTAATTTATATTTAAAAAAAAAACAATTACTTAAATAAAATATAATTTAAAAATTTAAAAATCTAAAAAAAATGTTATATATATAAAATATAACTTAGTTATATATATTATATAACTATTATTTATTTATAACATCACATAACTATATATTATAGTTCTATATATAAAATATATCATAATATAGTTCTAAAGCTACTTAACATAACATAAAGTTATTTAACACACACATGATATAGCATAGCATAGCATGTAACATAACTATAACTATAACTATAGTTCATAACATAAATATATAATTATTTAACTATATATATTTAACTACTTTAACTATAACATCACATAGATATATATTATAGTTCTATACATATTATTTATAACATAACATAGTTCTATAACTATTTAACATAACATAAATTAATTTAACATAGTTTTATAACTATTTAACATAATATAAAATTATTTAAAATAACATAAAGTTATTCTACTTGAGTTTAGAAATGGTTTTTTGTCAACTTCTTTCTAAGTCAACATTTTTTTCTTGGATTAGTTTATATGTATTATAATGTAATAATTGTGTATTATATGTAATATGCAGAGACATCTCCTAAACACCCTCCAACCATATGTCGTCAGAGTGCGAGGGGATTTGTTATACATGGTCAGGCTCGTGATAGATCACGAAGCCCACCCATAATGTATGTTCCACTCATAGATCCTGCCTTTCACGCTATTCAGGATGTTAGAGGCAGTGTTTTTGTCTCTTCTGATGATCATGCTATTGACAGTGGACCTTCCTCACTTGTTTTAGGTACAATTTCTTCATTTTTAAATCATCTTTAAACTTTATATGTTTATGTATTCAAATTGTTTTTAAATTTTAAATTGTATTCAACTGATGTGTTTGAATTTAATGTATACGTTATTATGCTTCTAGTTTCTTAAATATATATGTTAAATTATGTTTATGATTTGCAAACCCTTGGTAGGGTGAAGATGAGGATCACAATGCGACGTTGATCCCTCCGTGGGACAATGCTACAGCCAGCATCACATTAGAGGATATTATGGCCCAACATATGTGGATCAAACGAGAGTTGTGTAACATCCCTACCAGTTCACCTACTATGCATAGTTTTTCTTTGATGCTAGAAAGAATCAATAGGTTGATTGAGACATACCAGAGGTTTGGCCCACAGAAATGCCTCCTACACTCCATACAAAGGATTAGGAGGCATGAGGTTAGAGGCCCACATACTTGGGAGGTGGTGAAAGAGGCCACTAAGAACATTGATGTTTCTGGGGAGTTGTTTGACACCCCTCTGGACAGTCCTACTACACATAAAGGTATAATTCCACTCAAATACATTAAGAATGTTGATGAAACCCCTTTTGTGTATGACCGATTCATTGGCTTTTGGGGCTAGTTCCCCCACCATGACCAAGTCACCATTTATTTTTCTAAGCATATATATATATATATATATATATATATATATATATATATATATATATGCAAAGTTTGTGTTACATATGAGGCTCGATTACATTGATACTAGATCTCATTATTATGGAATCTACTTGGGACGTACATATGATCATGAGGGGGCTTGTAGGGAGCCTCGATATTGTTGCCACTATTGTCCCAGAGTGTGGTATTGTCAACAAAGCTAGAGGAGTTGTCGTAGCTCGGTGTTGAGACTAGGGATAGCATTGAAGATAGCATGTAGACATCATTGTTCAATGAACGTGTTGCATTGCATGGAGATATTAGCAGGCAACCACCATTTCCTTGTGAGCTGATAATTTATTTATATAATTATTAATTTCTCATGAGTTTACTTGTAGACCAATTTTTTTCATATTCATGTATGTGTTGTGATGGAATTCATGAGACTTGGAGGGTGCACGACCCGCATGACACAAACTAGGTACATATATATACGCGAAATTATGCATAATTATTTATATTAATTTAGTTCGTATTATATTGTGTTTATATTAATAAGTTCATGATAACATGTAGAGATAGGTCTTCATCTACATCGATGAGCTTATGAGGTGATATGAGAGGGTAGTTGACCAGGCAAGCCATCCTCCACCAGTGCATGTTTCCATGGATTCTCCTCCACCTCCACCTCATAACACTCACATGGAGGAGAGTCACTGTGTACAACCACATGGACCAACGTTTGAGGTAAACTTTTTTATTTTGAATATTTCAGCGTTTTTTTTTTTTAAAGTTACATGCATGCTAGTTAATTTGTAGAATAATTATAATTTGTCATTTCCATTGTTTACACATGCCCATGTGTAGAGCATTGTCGGCTTCATAGTTATATGGACATATGAGCGGGATGTTAGGTATAGAGATATTGACGATGCAGGTCCATTGATGCAGGCCCCAATCTTTGAGCCACGGGAAGGGGAGCACCAAACCCAGATTCATCAAACTCCCATCCTATCTGACTTTCATTTGGACTCGAGTGAGGTTAGTAGACTCATATATGTAATTTAAAATGTGGCTCAAAATCCTTTATTTCCATATTGTTTATTTTGTACAAATAATGATCTAATTAGTTTTAATTTGAATATGTTATATTGCAATACTATATTATGGACACTTAATTTATGTAGTGGAACTCACATAGGAGTTCTAGTGGTACTAGAGTGGATAGTTTGTATATTTTCACACCCATTTCATAAGGCACATTCACATATGATACCGAATTTATATATTTTATCACATGGACAGTTGATGGATGTACATGCACATTATTTTAGTTTATGGATGCTTATTATTTCAATTTATGGATGTTCATGTGATATTTGTAATATGTATATATTTTCATATGAATAGTTTATTGATACATTCATTATTTCATTTTATGGATTTGTATTAATCTTGTTTATGGATTTGTATTAATATGTTCATTTATTTTTGAAGTTTATGGATATGTTAGAATTATTTTTCTAGTTTAAAAAAGAAATCCATATACTATAATTTTTATTAAAAAATATAACTATTTTAATTTATACTTTCATAGACTATGAAAATAAGTGAAACCTTAAGTTATGATACAAGTCACTTTGATACTTAAAATGAAATAAAATATATGATTGTTGAATTAAAAACCCAAATATGATTGAAATAAGTATTAAATTCAATTTTAAAAGATGTATGGTAAACAACAAATCAATTTTAATCAATTTTATTTATTTTGAGGTCATCTACAAGAGCTTAGTCATAACATGATATTTAAGTCATATGTATTGGAATTTAATATACCAAAATATAATTAATGACAAATGTTACTATAATTTTATATATAATTAAATATGAACTTTTCTAAATTTACTTGGCTATTTCAAGGTTCAATTAAAAAACAGAAATGAAATTGAAATAATTTTTATTCGATTTTAAAAGATGTCTTGTAAACGACAAATAAGTTTTATTCAATTTTATTTCTTCTGAGGTCATCTACAAGAGCTTAGTCATAATATGATATCAGTACAATATTACAACGATGCAAATCATTTTGATATTCAAAATTAACTAAAATATATCATGTATCAATTTAATATTGATCATGGAAAGAATTACAATCATGCTTCATATTGGCTTCTAAAAGTGTCTTCAATTGCAATAAGTATGTATGTTATTATAATTCAATTTTAAAAATAAATTAATTGAATTCTAAAGCCATATATATATATATATATATATGAATTTTTTTGTGACCCATCCATATACCATTGCATGGTCAACTTTTTTAAGTATTTCAATCAAATTCTTAAATCTCAAGGTTCAATTAAAAAACACAAATAGGTTTGAAATAAGTTTTATTCAATTTTATAAGATGTCATGTAAACAAAAAATAAGTTTTATTCAATATTATTCTTTTTAGATTATCTACAAGGGCTTGGCCATAACATGATATAATTCAATCATATTGGAATTTAACATAGGTCAAAAAAATAATCATGATAAAATTTCTATAATTTTATATAAGGTTATCAAATTTCCTAAATTCACTTAGTTATCCAAGTATTTCAATCAATTACTTATGATTTAAATAAGTTTCATTCAATTTTTAAAAACTAAAATATGATTGAAATAAGTTTTATTCAATTTTTAAAAACTAAAATGTGATTGAAATAAGTTTTATTCAATTTTAAAAGATGTGGAGATGTAAAATTTACAAATAAGTTTTATTCGATTTTAATTCGTTTGAGGTTATATAGAAGAGCTTGGTCATAACATGATGTGTGTGTGTGTGTTCTATTTGTTGCATTCTTTACAATCCAATATGAAGCATGGAAATTGAGAATAATAAGAATGTAGTTAATTACAAGAAGCAAACAATCTATAGTTTATAGTTTCAAGAAGCAAATATTCCAATAAAGTGAACATTTTATTTCAGATGAAAATTCAAGTATTTTATTTATGGTTGAATTACTATAACATAGAGATCAAACAAGTCATCAATGATTTTTTGTGCTTACACTGAAATCAATGCAAAATGTTAATCTACTACCTTGCAATTAATGTACACCATACATCTAGTTACATCAAAACAAAAATCAACATCTTCACTGAAATCAATTCATCTAATGCAAGCGATCAAATAGGATGAGAAATCAACATCTACACTGAAATCAATGCATCTAATGAAAATAATCAAATAGGATTAGAAATCACATCCACACTGAAATCAATGAATCTAGTGCTAGCAATGAAATAGGATGACAAATCAACATCTACACTAAAATCAATGCATCCAATGTAAGCAATCAAATAGGATTAGAAATTGACATTTAATTTAATGAAATCAATGCATCTAATGAAAGAAATCAAATAGAATTAGAAATCAACATCTACACAAAAATCAATGCATATAATGTAAAAAATCAAATAGGATTGGAAATCAAGGTCTACACTGAAATCAATACATCTAGTGCAAGTAATTTTCTTCTCTTTCTCTTCACCCTCCATCTATATCTATATCTCCCTCCATATCTCCTTTTTTGTCTCTTTATCTCACTAACCCAAACACACACGCTCTATCTATCTTCATATCTATCTATATATCCCTCCCTCCCTCTCTCTATCTCTCTATTCTTCCCTCTCTTCCCTTTCCATATATATATATATATATATATATATATATATATATATATATATATATATATATATATATATATGTATATATATATATATACGATTTAACTATTATTGTTATGATTTAACTTTTATTATTGTTATGATTTAACTATTGGAAATTATTTTTCTTTACATTTCCATATTATTTAATTGCAGACTACGATCATACTCTTTATCGTAGTTGTGATAATGAACCATATTGGGTGATTCGAAAAGCATCGATCAAAAATTTATGAATATAATTTACCAAAAAAATTGAAGCAAGATAAATAACCAAAATTTAAATTTAAAGATAATAATAATAATAATTACTTTCAATATTAAATAAAATAATATAAAACTTCATTTTATATGAAATATTGCAATATCGTTTTTTAATTAAAAAAATTATATATCTATATATATATAGTCTTACTCATTATATTTTTTTGTTTTTTTTGTTTGGCTAGAAATTTTTTTTTTTTTTAAGATTAATGTTATACGTGATGGTGGTCATTTAAAAATTAAACTATTACAATTTCTTACAAAATTAAATGATATTCGATATTCCCTATAGTTTTTCTCTTTACGGGAAATACCATTTCTTATCATCGATATAGAATCCCCTCACACACTAACAGTTTAATATCAAGTGAATATTAATCTAATTAAAACTAATTTTCAAATTCCTCTGGGTTTCTTTGACATTTCAAACCCGCCCTAAAGATTTAGGGAAGTTAGAGAGATAGGATTAAAAGAATATTATTTATACAATGTATTTTTATTAGAAATATTTTTATAGGCTGCATTTTCTTTTTATATGTTAACATTGAGAACATACTTTAGGATTTTTTAATGTTAAATGGAAAGTACATTCATTTTAATAAATTAGATTGGAATTTTGGTTATCACATGATTGAGTTATTAATTAAAATACAAGATTTATAGTTGTATAACATCATAGACTTTATCTCTTTTTATAGTTATCGGTATCTTGGTGATTCAGACAATGTAGAGTTTGTTCCTTGTCCTTATGAAAACATTTTTTTTTGTCAGTGACAATATCTCTAGTTTCTGCAATTTTCTACAATAGATATGTCAACACTTTCAGAGTAAATGCTATTAATCATTGGGACAATGTCTTGATTACACATGGGTTCAACAAAATGGGAGATTGATTGACTTTATGTCACGATTCAACAAAATGTATGTGCGGAATAGAACAGTTTGTGGGAAAAGTGTGTGGAGGGGGAATGTATGTGTAGGTGAGGAAGTGGGGGAATAGTGGTTATGTAGAGGGGGAATGTGTGTGGAGATGTGGAAGTGGGAGAATAGTGGTTGTGTGGAGGGGTAATCTATGCAGAGGTGAAAAAGTGGGGGAATATTGATTCTCCCACGTGCTCTCCTCTTTTGCATATCCTTTCAATGTTGTTTGGTAGAAGGTAATTGGGGTGCGGAAGTGTGAAACAAAACCACTTAGAAAAGAACTTTGGAGAAAACCATTTGTAACAAGCCCCCTCAAGAACTAATAGAATATGCGTTGGAAACATGCATGCAAAAAGTGCATTATAAACACCTGGAGAATGAAACTAAGGGTGGATGATTAATATATAATGGTTCTCTTGCACATATTGTTTTTCCGCACATGAGTCAAGTTACAAAACTAATTTAAAACTGAAATTAAATTGAATTAAAAAATGATTTTTTGTACATGTCGTAAATTCTAGTTATTACAATTTTCTAGGATGGATACTCGTAGTAGATCCATTTATACATTCTTGATTTGCTTACAACCAATAATTGTTACACATTTCTTTAGAGTAAATGCTACTAAGCACTTGAAAGATCAACTTATTATCAGTTGATTTGTTCAATAAACGTTGAAAATACTCAAGAAACGTATGTCAAATGATGTGAAAATTGACGTCTTGCAATATGAATAGTTATTTAGCACTTGAATATGTCTTGATTACATGTGGATTTGGAAAAATGGGATATCAATTGAGTTTATGTGACAATTCGAATTTTTTTTTACACGTAATAGAACAGTGTGCGGAAGGGGTATATATGTGAGGTGTGGAAGTGGGGAAATAGTGGTTTTGAGGACGGGGAATGTGTGTGGAGGTGCAGAAGTGGGGGAATAGTGGTTTTCCAGAGGGGGAATGTGTGCAGAGTTGCAACAGTGGGGGAATAGTGGTTATGCAGAGGGGAAATGTGTGCAGAGGTGTGGAAGTTGGGGAATAGTAGTTCTCCAACATGCATTCCTCTTCTGTATATACTTTGAATGTTGTTTGGAAAAATGTGATTGGAGGTGTGGAGATGCAAAATTGTGGAAGAAAACCACTTAGAAAATCACTTTGGAGATTTTTTTTTTTTTAACAATCCACCTCGAGAACTAAAAGAATATGTGTTGGAAATGTTAGCACTCTGTAGTTTTTCTAGGCTGAAGAGGAAAGTGCAGAGGTAACCACAAACCACTTGCAGGATTAGAAACTAGCCTTTCCAATCCTAGAGAGGGCTCTCTCTATAGATTTCAATCAATCACAACCTAGGGTTTTAGGCTAGGTATGAAGATCAAGGAATTGTTTTTAAAATTGTGGTTGCAGAATGAAGGAAAAGTCCACTAGGCATGGATTAATAAAATATTCAGTAATCAATTACAAATAAACAGAGCAGCTGAAACAGAGTGAGATATCCAAACACTTGGATCTTAAAAAATTATTATGGTGTGTATGATATGAATATAAGGAGAGAATCAATTAAATATAAAGCATACTTAAATGAATTTTATATTTAATTGATTCTCACCTTATATTCATCTTATACACACCACAATAGTTTTTTAGGATCCAAGAGTTTGGTGTTGAGATTGCAACAAGATGATAAGCTTAGTGGAAAGGATTCGCCTTCACTAAGTGGGCCTGTAGGCTATTTTTGGCGCAAAGTCTATTTTTAGACTATGTATATTTTTAGACATATGGATCATGTTCTATGAGTTGCAGGATGCTATTTGTGGATGGTTGGTAAAGTCAGAAAAAAATAGATGGACTTCTATTTTTAGACATACTGGGCGGAATCTATTTTTAGATTGCCAGTCTAAAAATAGATATGTCGAATATTATTAGCTCTTAATAATATTTGGACTTTAAACATTATCTTATTCTCTTGGAGCACTTCAGTTAAGTGCACAGATGTGGCACAGGAGCTGACAGAAGGAATTACGCTATTCCTGAGGGTTAAGTGGAGCTATTGCATGGATACTTAAGTTAGAACTCATGTGACAGAGTTTGGTGGAGTTGATTGAGGAAGTTAGTGGAGTTGTATTCAGTTTAACTAATCTAAACATAGTTGAGCTATTTGTATTCAGTTTAACAAATTGATACAATTAGTGAGAGTGGTGTGAATTAATTATTAATTAATTCACTAATTATAAACTCATTAATCAACTAAAGAATGCATCAGTTAACTTCAGTGCATGGACAGTTTCAGTGGAGACCAGTGCAGAAATAGGTGAAAGAGCAGGTTAACTATCAGTTGTGACTATACTGTTGCTATTTGCAACACACAGATAGGTGGAGAAGTCCATGAGGATTGCGCAATACAAGCCAGGTGGTTTATGTTATTTAATGAGCCATTCCATAGCATTGATTATGCAATAGAGGTTGGCTATCAAGTGGAAAAAGATTGGAGCATGTGTTTTGCTAGATCTAGCTTGATAGTGTGTAGCAATTGGAGGTAGTGCTGAGAGCTTGTGAGGAGCTTTTGTACTATGATTATTACATGATCTCCATGACATATAATATATAGATAGTTGTGGTTTTCAGCTTTAATCTTTCCCATTAAATACTGTGTTCATATGTGTGATTGTTTATGGTTTTAATGTGTGCATGCAATTGATTTTATTTCCGCATGTGATGATCAATGGTAGAAGAGATTCTGTATTATGCATGAAGCTAAAATAGTGCGTGATCAGGAGAATATCAGTGAATAATATATCAATTATTCAAATTTCTACATGGTATCAGAGCGATATTGATTATTGGAGCAATTGCAAAACATTGAAGCGGTTGAGTTTTGTGCTGGTGGAATTCGAATTTGCAGCAGTGTTTTCTTGGTGTCAAAGTTGAGATGTCTTTCAACAGATTGCGATTGGAGTATGCCCTTGAGGGCAGCTCGAATTATATTGCATGGAAGGAGAGGATGGAGGCGGTGCTGGATGACAATGGGTTGAAGGAGTTCATAGATGCAAAAATTCGAAAGCCTACTTCTAGTGATGCTGTCGTACTTGACGCATGGAAAAAGAAGACGGCAAAGTGTCGAAGGATTCTATTGGAAGGAGTGAAGGATCACATCGTATCCAGCCTTCATGGAAAGGCTTCTCCATTCTTGATGTGGAAAGCTTTGACAGATTTATTCCAAAGCAAGAGCGACCAGAGGAAGTTGGCGCTCAAGGAAAAACTCAGGAACATAAAGATGGAGAAAGGCAACAGTATGCCCAAGTACCTCACGAAGTTCATCCAATGCAAGGATGAGCTGGGAAGTGTGGGGGTTACTGTTGATGACGAGGAATTGGTGAGCTTGGATCTCCTTGGGCTTTCGAAGAGTTGGCACACCTATCGGGACTCTATCAATGGTCGAGAGAAATTGCCAGGATGGCAGCGACTTTGGTCGAATCTTGTGCAAGAGGAGATAAGGCAGAGTACCAGGGACAAATCTTCATCAAAGAACTCTGATGAAGAGAATTGTGCTTTGGATGCCAAAGCAAAGAAGGGGAAGAGCAAGAAGCATGCTTCTTAATCCGGTGCGAAAGGCAAGAAGCAGGACATGTCCAAGGTGAAGTGCTTTCATTGTCACCAACATGGACATTACGCCACTAATTGTCCACAGAAGAAGAAAAATAAGCAGGCTGCTGGGACTACAGCTGGAGAGGCCTTAGCCTCGCAGTTCGAGCTATATTTTTTGCGGATCACATGCTTGGTTTCAAGTGTGATGGGATCAGTATGGTTTCTGGACAGTGGTGCGTCTTTTCACATGACAGGAGATCGAGATTTGTTTGCTGATCTAGATGAGAAAGATCTTGGAGTGCACATCGAGATGGGCGATGATGGTAGATACAGTGCGACCGGTATCAGTACCATTTCCTTTGAGAGGGAGTCTGGTAAACCCTTCATATTGAAGGAAGTGATGCATGTTCCAGGATTGAAGAAGAATCTGATCTCGGTGGCCGTGTTAGAAGACAAGGGATATGATGTTGTCTTTAGCGAGGGAAAGGCTTTCCTGCACAGTAAGGCAACTGGTGAGACCCGGAGGATAGGATTGGGGTCAGAGCCTTTATCAATTTTAGGTGGGTAGCCTCTCTTGCAGCGATGGCCGGGCAAGGCAGAAGGAGTGGTGAGCCAGGATGATGGCGAGTTGTGGCACCGGAGATTGGGCCACCTTCACCATGGAGCTTTGAAGATACTGCAACAGATTTCTACTGGGCTTCCTAAAGGCACTCTTGCGCAGTCAGATCAGTGCAAGGGGTGTACCTTGAGAAAATTTGTGAAAGCCACCTTTCACGAGAAGGATAGTCGCGCCACGACGATCCTTGAGAGAATTCACACAGACGTGTGTGGACCTTTCTCAGTAGCTTCGACAGCAAAGCACAGGTATTATGTGATATTTGTTGATGATTTTTCTCGGAAGTGCTGGATCTTCTTCATGCAGAAGAAGAGTGAGACATACTCAAAGTTCTGTGAGTTCAAGGCATTGGTTGAGAAAGAATCGGGGAAGCAGGTGAAGGCTCTTAGGAGCGACAATGGTGGTGAATTCATCTCTGGCAAATTCAAGGACTTTTGCAGCGCAGAAGGAATTCGAAGAGAGCTCATAGCACCTCATAACCCACAGCAGAACGAGGTTGCTGAGTGGAAGAATAGAACGATCGTGGGTGATGCATGGACGATGTTGCATGATCAGGGCCTACCCATTCACTTGTGGGTGGAGGCATGTAATAATGTAGTATATGTGCAGAACCGTTGTCCTCAAAAGATACTTGGCATGAGTACACCCGAGGAGGCATTTTCTGGTAAGAGGCCTGATATTTCCCATTTGAGGATTTTTGGTTCACATGTCTACATTCATGTGACGAAGGATGCCAGGAAGAAGCTGGAGCTGACCGCAGAGGTTGGGATATTTGTGGGGTACACTGATACACCCCACAACTATGGTGTGTATTTTGGAATGTGGCAATCTTGTTGTGCGACGGGATTATCAAATTTCATGAGGAGAAAGCCATGAAGTGTTCGCTTGAGAGGGAGCCACACTTGCATGCAGATGAGAAGCTATTAGTTCCTAAGGATGTGTCTCAGGATGTGGATCAGCCACAAGATGAGGTTCATGGAGTGGAAGAGACCACTCAGACAGCGCCAACCACGAGAGGGCGGAAGCGCACTACAGAAGCTGAGCGACTGGCTCAAGATGCAGAGAAGGTTGTAGGAGCACCTACATCACAGTGCAGACAGAGACAGTCACCTGACCGATATACTGGATACATGGCTCTTATGAAAGGTATGATAGAGCCATCCTCTTTCGAGGAAGCTATGGAAGATCCCGCATGGGTAGATGCCATGGTGGAAGAGTATGATTCGATTGTCAGAAACAGTGCATGGGAGATTGTCCCAAGGCCGGAAGGGAAATCAGTGGTGGGTTCGAGATGGATCTACAAAGTGAAGCAGGCAGCTGACAGGAGTGTGGAGAATTACAAGGCAAGATTTGTTGCCCGAGGCTTCTCACAGATTGAGGGGATCGATTATGAGGAAACCTTTGCACTTGTTGCAAGGTATTCTTCCATACGAACGATTCTTCCTCTCTCAGCGCAGATGGGGTGGCACATTCATCGGATGGATGTGAAGACTGCGTTCCTCAATGAGTCAGTGAGGAGGAGGTGTATAGAGCAGCTTTGAAGGTTTCGAGATCTTCGGCAACAAGTCGCATGTGTCTTGCGGGCTCGAAACCTTGTATGGGTTGAAACAAGCACCTCGTACTTGGTACACACGGATAGACAGTTATTTCATCGGACTTGGATTCTCCAAGAGTGAGGCGGATCCTAACCTATACCAGATTGTGGTGGAGGGTAAGTTGTTGATCATTGTACTTTATGTAGATGATTTGATTTTGAAAGGTGTGAACTGTTGATACACTCATGCAAGGCTGATATTGCAAAGGAGTTTGAGATGAAGGACTTGGGCCTCCTTCATTATTTCCTGGGATTGGAAATTTGGCAGTGCAGTGATGGACTATTTGTTTCTCAAGGAAAGTATGCCTGGGAGATGTTTGGAGAAGTTACCAGAGCATGGCAGCTGTTGTTCCTTCTCTTCCTAGTGGTTGGAGGAAGAGAATCTCCTTCGGAAAGTGGTGGGCAGAATCTTACTGTTTTATAGTTACGGTTATGGTGGGGTAGCTATATCTAGTCAGCCTGAGCATGACTGTCTTATCTGTTTATTGTGACTTTCTATGGCCCATGGTTCTTCAGCCTAATCAGCTCACTGGAAGAAGCAGAGGGAGCATCATCAGATATCACCAGGAAGGCTTACATCAAGGATGGATCTTTATGATATGGTGCTGAGAGGGACAGTTGAGCAACATGAGCTACTGGTTAGGTATCCATCATGGAGGTGTGTAGCGGAAGGTCATGTTACTTTCATACATTCCCACGGAGGATCAGGATGCTGATATCTTGACGAAGGCACTCACCAGGAGCAAATTCGAATACCACAGGGGCAGGATAGGGGTTGCAGATAATCCTTATCTTGTTGAGAGGGAGTGTTGAGATTGCAACAAGATGATGAGCTTAGTGGAAAGGAGTCGCCTTCACTAAGTGGGCCCACAGGCTATTTTTGGCGCAAAGTCTATTTTTAGACTATGTCTATTTTTAGACATATGGATCATCTATGGTTAAGGATGCTTGTGGATGAAGGATTTGGTCAAAGTGGAAAAATAGATGGACTTATATTTTTAGACATATCTTGAAGAATCTATTTTTGGAATTACAACAGTCTAAATAGTCTCTTGAATGTGTCTAGCTGCTAATAATATTGGACCTCAGCATTATCTTATTCTCTTGAGCACTTTGAGTTAGATGCACAAATGTATGGCAGTATCTACAAAAGAGTTACGCTATTCCTGAGGGTTAAGTGGAGCTATTTCATGGATACTTCGGTTAGAACTCATGTGACAGAGTTTGGTGGAGTTGATTGAGGAAGTTAGTGGAGTTGTATTCAGTTTAACTAATCTAAACATAGTTGAGCTATTTGTATTCAGTTTAACTGATTGATACAATTAGTGAGAGTGGTATGAATTAATTATTAATTAATTCACTAATTATAAACTCATTAATCAACTAAAGAATGCATCAGTTAACTTGGTCATGGGACGGTTGATGAGTGTACAGAAATAGGTGAAAGAAGCAAATTTAACTATCAATTTATTTCTCTGACACTATTTGCAACACATAGATAGATGGAAGACCATGAGGATTTCACGGTACAAGCAAGGCAGGTGGTTTATGTTATTTAATGGGCAAATGCATAGCATTGATTATAAAACTAGAGTTGAATTCTCAAGTGGAAAAAGATTGGAGCATGTGTTTTGCTAGATCTAGCTTGATAGTGTGTAGCAATTGAGGGTGTGCATGAGAGCTTGTGAGGAGATTTTGTACTATGATTGTTACATGATCTCCATGACATATAATATACAGATAGTTTGGGTTTTTAGCTTTAAGCTTTCCCATTAAATACTGTGTTCATATGTGTGATTGTTTGTGGTTTTAATGTGTGTGCATCTGAATTGATTTATTTCAAAATGGAGTGTCTGATAATGGAAAGAATTAATGTTGTCATGGCTTCTAAAAGAGTGTGTGATCAGGAGAATCTCGGTGAATAATATATCAGTTATTCAAATTTCTACATTTGGCTACCTTGCCTTGTGTTAGCCACTCTATTTATTTGTAATTAATTATTGAATATTTTATGACTCCATGCCCAATGGGTATTTCTTTCATTTTGCAACCACAATTTTAAAACCAATTCCTTGATCTTCATACCTAGCCTAAAACCATAGTCTGTGATTGATTGAAATCTATAGAGAGAGCCCTCTCTGCAATTGGAAATTCTAGTTTATAATCTTGCAATTGGTTTGTGGTTACCTCTGCAGTTTCCTCTTCAGTGTGGGAAAATTACGGCATGTTAATGTTCTGGCGACCATACTGGGGAAATAAAGCTAAATCTACCCCAGTAAGTTGAGAATTGAAAGGTTTTAAATCTAATTCATATGAGTGATAGTGAATTAGAAAAAATTTAGGCTGAGTTATTAATCCAGAAAGTTATGCTTAAACTAGTTGTGACACTTTTTATTGAAAATATGGCTTCCAAAAATATTTACACAAGATCCATCTAGATCCTAATCCTCCTACAGTTGTGAGTGATCCTGAAAGGTTTATTAAGAAAAAAAACTTTGACGAAAGTTAAGCAAGCAATAGCCCTTTTCCAAGATCCCACTCACTTCTTGAAAGCCTTGTGACAGTTGAAGATATTGAGTTTGACTTTCCTTTCGAGCATAGTCTTTTTAGAACTAGATCAAAAGTTTTGTTCCTAAAACAATATTTGTTGAAACCAAATTGAAATCATATAATTATGCACAAAATCCCATTATTTCAAAATTTGATAAGGACATCCTACAACTGTTTGAAAATATTGAAAGTTTAGTAACAAAGTTAAATCAGGTTGCTAAAAAACCATTCTTA
Organism: Pinus albicaulis; assembly: GCA_034641835.2. Lineage (NCBI taxonomy): Eukaryota > Viridiplantae > Streptophyta > Pinopsida > Pinales > Pinaceae > Pinus > Pinus albicaulis. Next base: position 78,149 of record JAXQQM020069399.1, read on the forward strand.
GTTCAACAGACTGTCATTTATTCTTCTACTTTGTCATTGATCTTCCCTTTGTAGAAATTATACAACAAGCATGTGTATCTTGGATTTCCCCGATCTAACACCTCCTACTTTCTTTCTTTTTAATAATTTCTCGGGGAAAGCTTACAATTAAAAATACCACTATATTCTATTGTATATTAAGCATGGATCATGAAAAAATTACATACAAAACTCTTCTCACAAGATCCCTCCAGTACTTAGCTAATTGTCTCACACTGTCATATGAAAAACTGACCAACACATAGCCAATTCTCAGCCTCCTGACGGGTTTCCGTGCTTGCACAATCCCTGATGGTGAATTTCCCTAAAAGATAGGAATTATTGCCTTCCTTGACTACGCAAGTATCATGGTCACTCCAATGGGTGTTTGGTTGCATGTGTGCAAGCCAGTAATCCTACAACTGATTGTCAACTTCCCTTTTACTTAGAACTCAACTGGGTCTCCACTGGATCTGACATGCATGCAAATAATAATAGTAAATTCTCATTTGCATGTGAGATCACTGATTGTGAATTAATTAATATTTAATTCACTCGATCTCTCACTAGTGTATCTTCAAATACAACTAGCCCAACTGATAGTAACTCACTTAACTGAGTTAAACTATTTTCAGCTTGCATTAACTAATGCACCACTGCAATTCGAACTCTGTTACAACTAGAATTAATCTGCATGCCTCACCAAATACCTTTAACTCGAAATCCACTAGCTAAATGAATTTATCACTTTTAGTTAACTCATTCAAGTCCACATTGAGAATAGATTATAGTTTAATGTCCATCTTAATTAAAGGATAACCAAAATAGACATGCACCAAAAAATAGCATTGTGGGCCCCACCCTATTCTGGGTGCTTAATACAACCAAGTGCTTAATGCACTAAGCGTGGGTGCTGAAACTTCTTGTTGAATCTCAACACTCCCTCTCAACAAGAAAGGGATTATCCTTCACCCCAATCCTGTCTCTATGGTATTCGACTTTGCTCTTGGTGAGCGCCTTCGTTAGAATATCTGCATCTTGAGCTTTTGTGGGAATGTACTAAAGAGGCATTATTCTTCTCTGCACACAATCTCTTAGATGATGGTACCAAATATCTATATTCTTGGAACTATCATGAAACACAGGATTAATCGAGAGTTTAATGCAACTTTGATTATCACAGTGAATCACTATTGGATCCATCTAAGAACCAAACAAACAAACCAAGATATTTCTCATTCAGATATCCTCACATGCAGCTTGACTTGTTGCCATGTATTCCGCTTCCATTGAACTGAGTGCCATGGATCGTTGCTTCCTGTTGTACCAGGAAACTGTTGTCGATCTAATGCTAAAGATCCCAATTTTTTCTTTCTGTCCGATGGACTATCAGCCCAACCTGCATCCATGAAGCCATGCAACTTCACTCCCTCTGTCTGTCTGTACCACATACCATACTCTAATGTGCCCCTCAGGTATCTCAGAACATGCTTCCCCACCTTCCAAAAGAGATTGGTAGGCTTAACCATATCCTGACCTGGCTGGTTAACTACGTAGCAAATGTCTGGTCTCGTTTTCACTAGATACATTAGCGAACCCACTAAATGTCGGTAGATAGTATCATCCACTACCTCTCTAGAAGTAGCATCCTCTTTCCTCCAATTTCCTGGAAGAGGAGTATCCATGGGTTTGCACCTCTCCATGTTAAACTTACCCAGTATATCCTTTGCATACTTTCCTTGAGACACAAAAATTTCACAATCCCGCTGTCATATTTCCAATCCAAGGAAATAATGAAGGAGTCCCATGTCCTTCATTTCGAACTCCCTTGCAAGGTCCTCCTTGCATGAGTGTATCAACTTCTCATCACCAGTCAAAATTACATCATCAACATAAAGAAAAATGATCAATATCTTACCCTCAACCACAATCTGGTACAAGTTTGCATATGCTTCACTTTTGGTGAAGCCTAGTCTGGTGAAATAGCTGTCTATCTGAGTGTACCAAGCACGGGGTGCTTGCTTCATCCCATACAATTCTCTTTTGAGTCTGCACACATGCGACTCAGTGTTGAAGATCTTGAAACATTAAGGTTTCTCTATGTACACCTCTTCCTCAATGATCCCATTGAGAAACACAGTTTTCACATCCATTTGATGAATGCACCAACCCATCTCTGTTGAGAGTGAAAGGATGGATCTTATAGAAGAGTACCTTGCTACAGGCGCAAGATTATCATCATAATCTATCCCCTCGATATGTGAGAATCCCCAGGCCAAAAATCTGGCCTCGTATTTCTCCACACTCCCATCAGCAGCTTGATTTACCTTTTATTTTCATATCGATCCAACCAATGATTTGTCGACCGGTCTTGGGACTATCTCCCATGCAGTATTCTTGACAATGGAGTCATACTCCTCCTCCATTGGATCAACCCAAGTTGGCTACTTGTTACACCATTTTGTCATCGTCCCTGCAATCCTCATCTCGCACATTGGAGGACCATTTTTGTGACTTATATGAAGTGTCATGCCTTGCAACAAGTGTCATTGCATCCCTTTCTTTGAGGACAACACTTTCTCTGTTGAAAATTTACGGAGCAGATCAACAAAAAAACTTGTTTTTTGGTTGGCGCTGGTAGACCGTTATGGCCTCACGCCAATGAGGAAAATTAACACTGAGCCCCACACCCATTGGCACTCTGTCCCAGTGAGCTACCCACGGAAAGCTGTTTTTGGAATGTTTTTTAAATACAGAGGCAAAGTTTCCATGCTAACAATCTCGTGAGCGAGTCAGCTTGGGTTGTTCGATTGAATAACCACAAACACCCTCCTTTGGACTCTTGTTTCCACCTTTTGGGAAAACCTACCAAAGGATAAGGCCTCCCTTCCAGCATTGTATGGATCCCAACCTCCTCCTCTCCCTCTATAAATAAACCTATCTCTCATTGATACACTAGCTGAATGGCTAGATAGATGAATAGTTGAAGAGGAATTGCTGAACATTTTGTTGGTGAGATAGAGCAGAGAAAGAGACCTTTGTCGAGAGAGAGCTTAGGCTTGTGTCCTTGCCTTATCCCATTCCCCGATGAACCTTCGAGACGTGCTTCGACTGAACCCACTGAAGGAGGTTGCAACGTCAAGGCTTCGGTTGTAATATCTTTCATTCTATTTATATATACATGACTAATGTATGGTTCCCATCTTGTGTTGATATGGTTTATTTTATGCAACATGTTTAATCTTCCTTGACTGATTAGCTAGTTATGAATGCACTTATTACGTTGTATGATGTGTTTGTCCTTTGATATTTGTGCAGGCATCTGAGTACCATTGTTGAAGGACCGTGACCTATTGGGACAGAGATCAAGAGGCTTCCACTACTATAGCTACGACAATCATATTGGACTACAGGTAGGACAATCTATCCCTACCTATTTCATTCGTTAACTAGGAACCTACACATTAGCTTGTTCCCTTGTTGCTAGACAAACTCTAGGGCTAGAGGGATCGTCTCTGTCCCCAGAGAGGATTTACCTACACAACAAGTTGGCGACTCCACTAGGGATCAGTGTGAGTTTGTCATCTCGTTGCTCGTTAGGAATTTTCCTTGTCGAGTTGGCTTCGGTTGTTTGATAATTTGTATGTCTTGTTTGACTTGCTTGACTATTTGGAATCCTCCTGTTCAACTCCAGAGTGTCAAGACTGACCTCTGCTCACTAGTTTTTCCTTCTCCCATATTTTTCCAGCTTGGCGCATTTTTTCTTTGAACAATTGCACCAACTGGCGCTTGTTGCTTTTGTTATAGTAGCACCAACGCATGGATTACCGCCTGACGGTCGTGCCAAATCTTGTAGGATTTGGTTTGACCTTCTTTCTGAGTTTTTGGTCAATTGTTCTTGGCTCTGGTTTGTTTCTTTGATTTACAATTGGTCTTTTGGAATTGTTGTGACTACTATAGGATTTCTCTTCTCAGATGTTTGTCTATTCTCTCATCAGTGAGGTTTATAGCCCTAGGGTTTCTTGGTGTCTTTCACTCACTGAGCCTTATGATTGAAGTTTGAGTCTTTTTTATTTTTTTTCAGTTCGATTCCCTGATCAATTGTGTTAGTATTTCTTGACCCTTTTTATATTCGGTTTGTTGAATGATCACTTTGGTTTCTGTTTGACTCTCCATATCGTCACTTCGAGCATAGATCACATTTCTTGTTTGGGTCATTTTGAAAGCTCTCTGTTTGTTTGAAAGAGTGCGTCATTGGCTTGAGTGCATTTTTATGTCTGTATTTATTTTGAATTATTCATTTTAGATCTCTACATTCGTAGTGCTCAAAACTAGTGTTTTATTTGCTTTTTAATTTAATAGTGCATCGTGTGCTTCATCCATTTAAAAAACAAAAAATTGCATTCTTTCTTTTGCATCGGAAACTAAAAGTTCTTTTGCATAACTAGCACTTAATGAACTAGGAAAGATTTTTTCGTTTTTTGTTTGGTTGTATTAGATGCATTAGTGAACTTCTTTGTCTGATTTCATTGTTTGCTATTTTGTTAAATATCTCTATCATTCTATTAGTTAGCATTAATCGAACAACAAATGGTGTTCTTTTGCATGTAGCACGCATTTAGGAAATTCGAGATCAAATTCGGTAGGGCCTTGAAACTCAAACATTAATTCAAGATGAACCTTAAAATCAATTCAATCAATCTAAGGAAGTGTTGGAACCTAATGCAAACATTTTTAGAGGTCTAGGCTAGTGACGTGTTTTGGCATCGTTAAACCTAGTAGCTGTCGTTCGCCACCTGGCTTTAGACAACACTAGTACGGGCTTGTGCTTCCCGTACCATCACGTATATAAAGGGAGACACTCATAGGTTGAAATCATTTATCCATAGGAATCCGAGTCTGCCGCCTTGTAACCGTGATACACCGAACACAACATTTGGGGAGACTACCTGCATGTACGTCAAGTCCTTCGTCAATTCTCTTTCATTTGAATACCAAGGTGTATATGGAATTTCACGGAAACTTGGTACACCCTCTTGCTTAGATTACTTGAGTAGTCATTTTGATCTTTTTGTGACTCCTTAAAAAGTGAAGAGATCATCGAGAACTTGTCATTTCATGCTTTTTTAATATTGAAAGTGACTAGAGTCATCTTTTGTCTATTTCTCGACTCTTAAAACATGAAACAACAAAGTTCTGTTTCAATGTCGTAAAATTAATTACCCATGATCACATTCCCGTTAAAATTTTTCTACTTGGCTTGTTTTTGTAGTTTCTTAGAGTTTGATCTTGAAGCCTTGATGGGCTATCTTGTTTTCCTTCCTATGTTGAAATATTGTCACAGTGGTGGAACCACCAGTTTCATCCTCTTCTTCAATGCATCCTATTGGTAGTTATTTTCCTAACGTTTCTTTCGAAACCCCTCAGTCCACTAGGTCTGCCAAGTTTTTGCAGCCTATCCTCCTGACTGTCTTGCCTCTCGCTACCTAGTCTCCTCCTGAAGGGTTGGTTGAATTCAATTGGCCACCTCAGGGTGCTTGGTCTTGTTTTGGGAGCGAGGAAGAATTCCCTCCTCTTACTTCAAGATCACCATTTTTAGTCGCTGCTTTACCTCCCAGTCCTCATCTCTTTTCGACGATCTTATGAATTTTTCAGACATGGATTATTCGAGTCATGTTAGCAGTAAAGAACTGCTTGTTTCTACAAGGGAATATGAACTTTTCCTAGAAGATCTCCCACGTTTTTCTAGTCAACCTTCTCCTCAATCGATGTTTCTTCCACCCAGTTATCGTACTTTGAGTTAGATTATTTCTGGTGTTGCGTCCATAACACAGTCTAGTACATCGAATCCTCTAAGGAGTTTGGTCCTTCCTACATTAGGAATGCCGCCTTCGACACCTAGCTTGTCGGCCATTGTTACATCTGTCCCAGTCTGACCCACCGTTTGTGTGTCTTCATCTGCACCGGTTGTTAGTACGACTTAGTCGTTAGGATATTTTGCTACTCGCAGTTCTATATTTCTTAATCCCACGTGGTGTGTCAGACCCATCATGAGTAGATCACAACCTCGTGCTGTGGAAGCCACACCTATTTCTATTGCGGCTACGGTTTCTACTTCTATCCCTAGTGGCCTTACTTTCGATGAGTATCTGTTGGCTGTCCAGCAATAGAACTCTCAGGGTTCTCAACATCCACAAGCTCTTGTCAAGCCTCCCCATCACTATGTGTCTATGAAAATCCTGTTTATTTGCCTCCCATAGATCCTAATAAGGTTGTTTATCTACCTTCGACTGATCCCTATCAGACCGTTGCTCATCAAGGGCTATTGATACAGGGACAACCCTCGGGTCTACAAGGAAAACCCTTATAGGGAAAACCTTTGGTCCAGCAGGGACAACCCTTTGGTCCTTCGGGACCACCTTATGGCCCGCAAGGACAACCCTTATAGGGACAACCTTTGGTCCAAAAAGGAAAACCCTACGGTCCATCTGGTGAACCTCAGTTTCAACCAGGAGGGTCTTATGTTCGTGGGGGGAAAATGTATCCACCACAGGGACAACCTTTTGTGCAACAACAATAACCTTACGTTCTGCAAGGCCAAGCTTTTGTACAACAAGGACAACCCTACGGTACTGCTCCGGGTCAACCTAGTCCATTGCAGCCATCGAGCCAACCTCTTCCACAAGGGAAACCTGTTGGCCCTCAGTATCTAGGCCAACCTGCTCTGTAGGGATAGCCTGCCCAACCTCAGCAGTCGATTCAAACTGCTCAACCCATTCAGCAGCCAATCCAACCTATTTAACCTACTCAGCAGCCGGTTCGACCTATTCAACCAGCTCAACATCCCATTCAACCTGCTCACCAGGTACCACCTGCTTAATCTCAAGGCGCTACTTACCCTCCTCAAGGTCAATTTCAGGTTGTATATAGTGCGCCCCAAGGTTTTACTTATTACCCTCAAAATCAATCCGAGATGGTGTATAATACACCTCAAGGCAATGCTTACATTCCACAGCATAATCCATATGTTGCTCAGCAAGGACCTCAATGGTATGCTCAGAATCAGTATCCTGGTCCTCAACCCCAGTATGGGCAGAACTATCCAGCTTATAACCCCTATGGACAGAATCGTCCTAGACAAAACATATGGGGGGAAAAATTTCTCTCAGCCTGGGTGGAATGTTAACACTGGTCATTATCAATGACCTCCAATGCCTTTTAAACCTCAATTGTCGTTTCTCGCTACGTTGGAACTGCCTGATGTGTCAAAATTGACAAACAATCCAATTCTTCATAATCCGTATTAGCCTCCAGTTCCAACCAAAATTCCTGGTGATTGTCCTAAGTTTGAGGGCAAGTCTGGAGACCCCCAAGCACAGGTTATTACATACCATATTTGGTGTTCCTCTAACTCTTGGGTTGACGATTCCATCCGACTTCGTCTTTTCCAACTGACTCTTACTAGTGCCGCTGCAAAGTGGTACATTGAATTATCTTGTGGCATCTTTCAAGACTTCAAATCTTTAGCCATGGCGTTTCTCACACATTTTCAGTTACTGGTTTGGTATGAGACCGGGATGCACCTCCTCACATCCTTGAAGCAAGATCGAGCTACTCATATATTGGATCATATTCATGAATGGAGGCGCCGCCTTTGCTTGATCAAGTTTGACTTTCCTAGTCAGCTTCTAACTGATTGGTTCACCACCTCATTTTTCAATCATATTGCTAAAGATATAGCTATGGTGGCATGTGTAACCAAAGAACAGGCCATTTATCGTGCCCAGTACCTTGATCTTGTGTACTCCTAGTCTTGCACGTTGTATGATATCTTTCCTCATGATCCTCGACCTCGAACTACCAAAGCACCAACGATGCCATCCGTTGACGGTATCATCGGTTCCATGTCTCAAACTTCTCGAAAGTCTTCTCCTTCGAACCCTGGGAAACAAAAACCTAATCCTTCCAATGATACTACTTCTCAGCCTACCCTGAATTTTGGTAAAACCGCGAAAGTCAATGTCGTTCAAGCCAATCCAGTGGATAAAGCTTCCAAGGGAAAAAGGAAGGGTAAAGGTATGGCCAAAGCCAATACCCTGAAACATGATTCTCAGAAATCTCGTGCTAATTATGGTTCACAGCATAAACCAAAGTATCCTTGTTTGATTTGTGACGAAGAGCACTACACCAAGGACTGTCCTCGACGAGCCGAAGTGAGTAGATTGCTCAAAGGAACCTAAGGAACTACGAATGTTCTCAAAGAAAATTTTCCATCACAGCAGGCTCAGATGGTAGAGAAACCTCTCCTCTACCCCATTTGGCTCTTAGGTCTTCATGATGAATGGCTCCGCATCTATCTCTATTTCCACTCGGTCAAAAGATTATATAGAATCGCGTCAGGTAGCGGGGAAAGAGATCGTTGATGGTTCTCCTCCTCCACCTACTTCTGGCCCTCTTCAGATTGAAAGGCCCAGTACTGAGCTCGTTATACGTCCACCTTCCAAAGGTGTACTATGTAAGTCTTCATACAATCCCAATGCCCATGCTGCTCAACATTAGAGTATTCTTGAGGATTTGGCTCAGGAACCATCTAGAGTTGTCTGTCTTAATGGAAGGATTTTTTATCTATGATCTTCGGGGTTGATCCTATTGATTCAAGCCTTATCACTTTCGACTTGGAGACTTTCGTCCCATGTCTCTCGCACTAGCTTGTGCTCATCATACAAGTTGGCATTAATGGCCTGAATATCCATCAAGCAGTTGTGGACGAGGGTGCGTCTACGTGCATCATGTCATATGCCTACTGAAAAGCCATTGGTTCTCCAACTTTGAATTCATCTCCAAATGCTCTAGAAGAATTTTATGGAAGGGAATCTAAACCTCTTGGTGTTCTCACTAGTTTACCAATTAATCTAGAAGGGAAGACGGGCAACTTTGAGGTTGAAGTAGTTGATGCCAAGCTCAATTAAAATCTTCTCTTCGGTCATAGTTGGAATCATGCCATACTATGCGTTCCATCCACTCTCTTTTGTGTTTTGCGATTTTCGCATGAAGGAAATATCGTTACTATTGATTAGTTTTCATTCTTCACTTCTTCTTCCGAGAACAACGTTTCGTATGTAGATCAAATTCCTATGCCTTACGAGAGCGTAGGGCCGAGTCTTTTCAAAGATCCTGCCCTCATGGGTATTTTTCCTCTTCCTCCACCCAACACTGTTCAGATTAATATGATCTTCCGGTCTGATGACCCGTGGATCATCCCTTCCCTTGAAAAAATCGATTCTTTTTCATATTCAATGTCATTAAGTTCGATCGATATTGACTATTGTGAACTTATTTTAGCTTCGGAGCCTCCGCCTGATGATCATTCTCCTTTAGGCATGTCTCTTGACACTTATTCTCAATCCCCTTGGCTTGGAAATTCGGATTTGCCCGATCCCTTGAAAGAGATATTTCCCTCCGATGAAGCCATCATGGAAATTATGTCTCTCGAGGATTCTCCTTGGGATGATATTCATCGCCATTCCTCATTCATGCCTGTCCTTGGGGCCATGTCTACGTGTCTTGAGAGGTTTGCCTCTCAGGTTCCTTATCCTCTTCTTCAAACACCTATTCTGACACATGAAGTTTTTACGGAGGGTAACTTGAGTAATATCACACAAACGATGCCTATCGACATTTCCGTGAAACCGGGAATTATTGAGAACATCCATATCGGGGTCACTTTTTCTTCAGATGAAGTTCAGGTTTATACTAGTATTTTCTGCAAGTTCCGCGATGCCTTTGCATGGTCTTACAGAGAGATGCTTGGCATCGATCCCAGGATAGTGGTGCATGATATTCCTACCTATCCTGGTGCAAATCCTGTTCGCTAGTGTCTTCATCCTGTGAACCCTAAAAAGGCTGCTGCTATTAAGGGTGATGTTGAAAAACTTCTCAAAGCTGGTTTTATCTATCCGATTCCCTTGACAGAATGGGTGTCCAACATTGTTCCTATAGATAAGAAACAAGGTACCATTCGTGTCTGTGTTGATTACCGCGATATCAATCGTGCATGCCCTAAGGATAATTATCCTACTCCCTTTATTGATCAAATCATCGATGATTGTGTTGGGAGTGAGATTTTTTCTCTTATGGACGGATTTTATGGCTACAACTAGATTAATATTATTTCGACTGATCAACACAAGACCGCCTTCATCTGTCCTTGGGGTAATTTTTCTTATAAGAAGATCCATTTCGATTTGAAAAATGCTGGGGGCTACATTTCAGCGCGCAATGTCATATTATTTTCACGATATTAAGCACATTTTTCAGCCTTATCTGGATGATCTTCCAGCTCATTCAGCTAAGCGTAAGGACCACCCTGACCATCTCCGTCAGATTTTTCTTCACTGTCGATGCTATAATATCCAGCTGAATCCGCATATATTTGTCTTCTGCATTGATTCCGATAGAATCTTAGGGTTTATTGTTTCCAAAGACAAGATTTTCCTCGATCCACTCAAAGTTGAGGCTATCATTAATCTCCCCTCTCCATCCTCATTACATCAGCTGTAGAGTCTGCAGGGGGAGGCTAAATTTTTACGCCGTTTTATACCTAACTATGCCGAAGTGGCTAAAGGATTCACGCGATTACTAAAGTAGGGCGTCCCGTTCCTTTGGGGTGAGATCGCCCAGAAGTCTTTCGATGCACTGAAGACGTTGCTTGTCAACGCTCCTCTATTGTGTCCTCCAAACTATCATCGCAATTATTCCCTCTATTTAGCTGCCGCTTTCAGCATGATTTCCATGGTTTTGGTACAAGACAATGATGATGGTGACGAGCATGTTATTTACTATCTGCCTCATAAAATTATTGATACTGAAATGTGATATGCACATGTCGAGAAGTTGGCGTTGGCTGCGGTTCAAGCAGTTCAACGTTTTTGTCATTAAATTCTGTTGCGTTCAGTGACTGTGATTTCTGACTGCAACCCTATGACCTATATATTTTCTCGCCAATTGTTGGGGGGCAAGTACTCGAAGTGGATTGTCATCCTCCAAGAGTTTGATTTGGACTTTACTACTGCCAAGTCGAAGAAATCACTAGTATTTGTCGATTTAATCTTCTCCCTCCCCTCTGACTCTGCTCCGTCTAGTTTCGAGGAACGCATTCTGGAGGACATGCTTTTTCTGATTAGCACCCTCGATCCGTGGTACAGTGATATCATTGTATATCTTTAGACTTCTACCTTCATATCTGAGTTGATGAAGGTTGTTCGCTGACCCATCTGTCATGAATCGCAACCCTATCGTATAGTCGGAGATACACTCTACCGCATCGGAGTTGATTCCATTCTCCGTCGGTGTTTAACTCTCGAGGAGGCTGAGAAAGTCCTAAATGATTGTCACAGTGGCGCCTGTGGGGGTCACATTTCTGGTTATGCTACTGCACAGAAAATTATTTGTGTTGGGTATTTCTAGCCCAACATATTCAAGGAATACATTGTCACTATTCGTAAATGCCATGACTTCCAGATCTATCAGCGCAAGGTGCGCATGTCGCCTTCCCGTCTCCACCTTGTCATTACCGTTGGTCCCTTTGCGAAGTGGGGCATCGATTTTATGATGTGTAACCCTCACTTGGCTGGGGGGCATGCTTATATCATCTTAGCTGTTGACTAATTCACCAAATTGATCGAAGCAATGCCTAGACTTACGGCTGACGGTAAGACAACAGGTCAGTTCATATTCAATCACATCATTTCTAGGTTTGGTGTCCCTTAAGCCATCATTACCGATCATGGTTCCCATTTTTGGCATTATATGGTGGTGGAGTTGATTTCCAAGTTGGGTTTGTGTCACGAGAGCTCAATGTCATACTATCCTCAGGCCAATGGCCAAGTTGAAGCCGTGAATAAATTTCTTGTCGCCATGCTTCAACGTATGATTAGGATGCACAAATAAAACTGGAATCTCATGTTTTTTTTGACTCTTTGGGCATACCGAACCTTAGTGAAGGATGCGATCGGTTTCACTCCATTTAATCTTGTTTACGGTCTGGAAGCTACCCTTTCGATTGAATGTGAAATCCCTTCGCTCAAGATAGATGTTGATTTGCTACCGAACACTTCACCTGAAGAAGAGCGTCTTCTCTACTTAGAAAGGCTGGATGAAACTTGCCGCTTTGCTTCTCTGGCCATCGAAGCACAGAAAAAGTGTATCAAAGCTCACTTTGACCAATCGGTTTCTCCTCATTCCTTCATAGAAGGAGACCTCGTCCTCCTATACGACCAAGCTCATGATAAGCTAGGGGCAGGCAAATTTCAACCCATGTGGCATGGGCCCTACATTGTTAAACATGTTTTGTGGAATGGGGCCTATGAGCTTATTGATTATGAAGGTCATCCTCTCGATTAGCCCTGAAATGGGTTGTGTCTTCAAAAATATTATGCATGAGTCATTCGTGCATGTTTTGTGTACATAGGTGTTCTTTTCATTTTTGTACATTTTCTAGCTTGGTGTGCTTCGTGAACGTTTTCCTGCTTATTGGGTCATTGCTTATTGTGCATATGTCTATTACCCCTTATGTCGGTTTCGCGGATGGTGCTTCCCATAGTACCTAGAACCTATCTTCAGCAGCTTGGGTGATTTATGATCCTGCCGGTGAGTTGATAGATCTTCAAGGTATCTATCTAGGACCAACTACAAACAATGTTGTTGAGTATAGTGTTGTTATTGAACTATTGACTGAGGTGATTACCCTTCGAATTAATGCATTGGTTGTAAATCTAGACTCACAGCTTGTCATTCTTCAACTTAATGGACATTATTCACTTAGAAACCCTCACATCTTATGGTTGTATTTACGTGTTGATTTGTTGGAAATACATTTTTTTTTTCTTCTGAATAATGCTAATTATATTTATATATAAAACATATTAGTACATGGCAGCCACATCTTCAGCTGAATGAGCCTGAAGGTTGGGTTTGAAACTCAAAAAGAAAGTTTTTGGACTGCCCCAGTAGGGGAAACCAATCCCATAGACATAGATTGTGCCGCCCTTGCTGGGGAAACCGGCATTACATGATGACAGAGTAGCAGATAGAACCATGAAATAAAAAACTTGACATAACTGAGAAATTTTTTCCATGTTCAACAGAGGAAAATTAAAAAAAAACCATAAAATCTCCCAATGAACCTGGGAAAAAACGATGTGTTCCATATGTGATGGTTGAATTCACTTGATATCTGCCGGCAGTGGAGGTTCTTCCACGACCCTGCAGTGGTATTCATCACTGCTACTTTCATCCTCATCGGTGGTGGCGAGCGCATCCAATTCCTTTTCCTTAGCTTTGCCTTCCCCATGATGTTCCGGTGCAACGTTCTCATTAGCAGACCTGTCAAGAGCCAAAGGGGGTTGAGGGGCGGGCTTATTAGGAGGCTTGGAGCTGGCTGCTTCTTCTTGGCGGGAGACAATGATATATGCGGTGAGGATAGGGCATTCCATGGAGCACACAAATTGGAATTCGGCTCGCTGAGAAGTGTGGCGGAAAGCAACGGGAGGATCGGTGGAATGCGAGATATGCTATGAGGTTGAAGCAAAGCCATGGGTTGAAAGCCTCGACCCCGCTCGCCCTCTTTTGCTTCTGGTTTTAGGGGTATGGTCACAAAAAACATCCTCAGGCTAGTTATCAGCATCATAAGAGGAATGGGGTTGAGAATCTTGGCCACGAGAGCTCCCTCTTCAGTTGCGCATTCTGTGCCGAATGCGAGGCATGCTAATAGTTGGGTGGAGGTCGGCGAGACGGATGGGCGAGCAATGGAGAGTCGAATTGGAAAACAGAGGAATGTCACCCCTGTGACTTGAGTGACAGGCTCGAAGACAAAGAGCACGCTGAGGGAGGTGATAATTTGGTAGAGTTCCCAGGCAGCCCTGAAGCAAGTAGTGCCTCCTGAGGCAGCAGCAGCACTGAGGAGCCAGAGAAAAATGTGCAAGGTGAACAGGAGCAAAGGCCAAATGAGCCATCGGCGTATTAAACCAGGGACGCGAGACAAAATTGCGGTGGCATGAACTCTGCGTTCGATGGAGATGATCAGTGCATGGGCTGGCATCGCTAATGCGATGGCTGGTCTCATAAATGGAGAAGTAATTGCGCAGGTGGGTGGCCATGTGGCCACACCACGCTGCCACGTTTGGAACGTACGTTCCATCAATTGCCGAAATCATCTGCATCCGGAGTGTTGGAAATACATTTTGATTACATTACATATCAACATATTCCTAGGCGAATGAATGCATTAACTGATACAGTAGCCAACATTGTATTAGATAGACATTTGCGCAATTTGTAAAAATCATCATCACATGAAAAAGATCCATATAGGAAAATAGATGTATATATATATATATATATCTAATTTTTTCATCAGTGTGCATCATAAGTTAAAAAAATATGTGTGTTTTGGTTACATCCTGAGACATCATGTCTCTAAAAAATAAGCAGAAATAAAACCTAGGTGTCTACTCGGCGTGACGCTCATGATAGCATGTCATTGCCCATACAAGCCGCCTCAGCAAGCGGTGAACTCGGTTTGACACCCCTGCAGTGTGTCTCTGGTATGCACGAGGAACATCATTGAATCGCGCATAGTCCAGGATCCCACACGAGATTCCCTCCAAGTTGCATATGATTTCCTCCTCCTTGCTTCCCTCACCATGAGAGGAAACATCAAAGTCACGAGGGATCCACCTCGCTATCAGGGACATACCTGCAGGTCTCTCTAGGCCAACATCTGCAAACACATGGATTTAATGTCAGAACATGCATAACAAAAAAAATCATAATACTCATGAAAATAAAAAATGAGTCTTACCAAGTACTTCCTCCCAATACTCTTCTTCTAGGAGTGGGAGATCTGCATCACTAGTGAAATATGTGCCAGAGTAGGGCCAATCCTCCATGACGATTAGTTGTCAGTGGAGCCACTCAAAGAAATCTGGTCTCCAGGACATCTGTTGACTACCCCTTGACCTTGGCATCAGAGTTGCCCAACGGGACATCCGTGGCTCCTGTTCTGGTGGTGTTGGGACTATCACCTCCTGACGTTGAAAAATTGGTAGTTGTTCTAGGATGAATGATACCAGAATAGACTTGTAGCCAAAATGCTTCAGTTTTCCTTGCACTTTTTTCAGATGACGCTTCATGTTGATTGTCACTGCATCTGCCCATTTGTAGAGGATCGGTGTCGAGAAATCTACAGCAAGAAGTAGCTGTGTCTTTGTAGTTTCGTGCAGTGGTTGTGATCCTATAGCTTGTGTGATGGTGTGTAGCACTACCTTCAGTGCCAAGTCCGGAATAGTCTGGATATCCACTTTTCCACTTCCTGATCCTTTCCTTGCCCCTGGACAAACCCTATTGATCACCATAGTCATGTTCTCCATTGTGGGCTAGGTTTCAGTCAGGATTGGTACTGCCCCCCTCCACGACAGCCCTGTTATGAAATAAACGTCTGAAACTTCAATCTCAAGTTCTTGGTCATGAATAATGAACTTTTCCTGGTCAACGTCCCAGACACTAATCAAGTATTGCAACATCTATGGTTGAGCTCTGAGGCATGGTGTCATGAAGAATTTCTTGAGCCCACAATCTCTAAGAGCTTCCATTCATCTTTCGTTTTCCATGTTAATTTCATCTTCTTCACTGTGTTCTAGTTCTTTCCATTCAATCACCATTTTGCTACTTTACACATGCAAAAACGTTCATATGGTTGTCAGTAGCCAAATTCAAATCTCTTGCTTGGTTAAATTGGGCATGGTTGTCTGAATTTTCATACTAAAATTGTGCGCTACAATTTGCGTGACTGTTTTAGAAATAGTCGCCCCAATGGGCGCACCCTAGTTCAAAATTTTGGTTAGTTGGCGCGAGTCCGTGCCTCATACCCGCGCCAACCGCCGCGCCTTAAATTTTTCCAAATCCCCCCATAAACACATAAAATTGTGGTTTCGAGTAATGAAAAAGGAATCAAAATGCAGGGAAGGATGCTAGCTCTTACCTGGAAATGACGGATTTGAGATTGGTCTGCTGGATTTCCCGCTATCGCCACTGCAAAATCACAGTGTAAAAAGTGTAAATATTGCTCCACAAGAGGTAAAAGTGAAAATTAATTATTTTTTACCATTTTTGTCATTTTATAACTTTTAAAAACCCTAATTAGGTTTTAAGACATATTTTTTGATTATTTCACTATGTTATTTCGAGAAATAGGTTTTACGTGCGTCTCTTATGCAGTGGCAGGTTTTTAATGTATCAGTGATGAAGTAACGAGTTGTATTTTATACTTTTTTGGACTCGATAAAAACACAAAAAATTCACTGTTGGAGTCATTTTTCAGCTCTTTTCTGACTCTCTAAAACTGAAAATATTGTCGAGACTTTTTTTATTTTGAACTTGTTAAATGGCTGCAAAACGTTATCTACCCAATATACATTTACCCCTTTTTCGGGATGGGATAGATTATTTACGAAAAAGGAATACCTTATCCTATCGCGAATAAGAGGTTCTCTCAGACATCGTTTTCTACCTTTTCGGATCTAAGGGACTATTTACGAAAAGGGACCTGCTAGAGTTTTCTTTTTCACTTCTTTTCAAACTCTCTAAACATGAAAACATGTCGATTTCTTCCGTTGTCAGACTCGTTAAACCTTGATGACATCAAAAATCGTCACCATGACGTACCTGAGTTCATCCTTCCTAAGGCTCGTAAAATGTACTAGGATGGATTTTTCCAGAGGACAAACTTACATCACAAGCATATGCTATCCCCTTCAAGCTTGTTTTTCAAAAATAATTGGGGTACTCGCTAGAAATGGTGGGGGAAAATGGAACCAGTTTTCAGTTGTGTTGGAAGTATGTCGCTCTTGAACATGACACTCATTTTCATTCATGTCGGGTTGGGGACATCTCATTTCATCATTTTTTCCTCCATGGGTTTGTGTATTCTATTTTGGCCTCTCATTTTCTCTTTGCCATGTCATCATGACCTCATATCCCTTGATGTCAAATACTGCCAAATCCAGAGTCATGTCACTGATATGTTCAAGAGAAGTTTACCTTTGTAGTTTTCAACCTCCCTCTGATCCTCTGTTTGGTCTTGATTCACTATCATCATGTTCCTCTGTCTTGTGTCAATGATGTGGGAAACATTATGGCCCTCCTTCAACCGGGTCACTTCATGTCGACTTCAGCTCATTATCCAGGAAGTTGATCTAGAGACTCCCTTCCGGTACCTTGGAGCTTGCATGCCTCAATGGAAAGTTCTTCGCATTCGACGATAGGTCCACATCATTGGCCTTCGATCGAGTGATTCTATGGGTGTTCGATGCCAGATCACTGTTCACATTCCATGGATTCTACTTGTTGTACCTTGAGATCCATTGTCATTATTGGTAGTTTCTCTCATGCTTGTTAACAACTTTCATCATTGGCTGGTAATCAAGTGAATTTCTTGCATGTTCGACCTCAGCTCACATATTCACATGCTTGAATTTGTACTTGTTCAAGTTGATATAGAGCACAAGACCCTGGGTTTTGTCTGATAAGATCCAGACTACGATATATTTTGGTTTATCATGACTTATTGCATGACACTTTTGATTGGATGGTTGTGACCATACCTGAGTCTATTTGTTGATCCTTACTGCTGGATGGTTGTGTCCATACCTCATATCTTAGTTTTTTATGTACTCTATTATGGATGGTTGTGCCCATGCCACATGTTCATGTATCAGAGATATCAGTTGTATTTGTACTTGTAGGTCTTCCGACAGTGGTGTTTGGTTCAAACGCGTTCTTGTAAAGCATTTCACCCCTCCCTCTCTCTCGAGCCTCATGCTTTAGGGGGCATCTGTTACACAAAATTTTGTCACTCTACTTGCAATCCCCATCCTACACATTGGAGGACCATCTTTGTGACTTATATGAAGTTTCATGCATCTCTTTCCTTGAGGACAACACTTTCTCTGTTGAAAATTTCTAGATCAGATCAGCAAAAAAACTTGTTTTTTGGTTGGTGATGGCAGACCATTATGGCCTCGCGCCAATGAGGAAAATTAACATTGAGCTCTGCACCCATTGGCGCTCTGACCTAGTGAGCTACCCATACCAAGCTATTTTTGGAATTTTTTTTAAATATAGAGGCAAAGTTTCCATGCTAACAACCTCGTGAGTGAGTCAGCTTGGGTGGTTCGACTGAATAACCACGAACACCCTCCTTTGGCCTCTTGTTTCCACCTTTTGGGGAAATCTCCCAAAGGATAAGGCCTCCCTTCGACCATTGTAGGGATCCAAACCTCCTCCTCTCCCTCTATAAATAAACCTATCTCTCATTGATACACTATATGAACGGCTCGATAGCTAAATAGTTGAAGAGGAATTGCTGAACATTTTTTTGGTGAGATAGAGTAGAGAAAGATACCTTTTTCGAGAGAGAGCTTAGGCTTGTTTCCTCACCTTGTCCCATTCCCCGAAGAACCTTTGAGACGTGCTTCGACTGAACCCACTGAAGGAGGCTGTGACTTCAAGGCTCCAGTTGTAATCTCTTTATTTCTATTTATATATACATGACTAATTTCTGGTTCCCATCTTGTGTTGATATGGTTGATTTTACGCAACATGTTTAATCTTCCTTGACTAATTAGCTAGTTATGAATGCAATTATTTCCTTGTATGTTGTGTTTGTCCTTTGATATTTGTGCAGGCATCCGAGTACCATTGTTGAAGGACTGCGACCTGTCGGGACAGAGATCAAGAGGTTGCAACTACTACAGCTACAAAAATTGCGTTGGACTATAGGTAGGACAATCTATCTCAACCTATTTCATTCGTTAACTAGGAACCCACACATTAGCTTGTTCCCTTGTTGCTAGACCCACTCTAGGGCTAGAGGGATTGTCTCTGTCTGCAGAGAGGATTTACCTACATAACACTACTGCAGTGATTCCTGAAAGGAAGATGGTTCAGTCACAATACATTTTCTAATAAGAGCCATGTATCTAGTAAATCTATGAGGAGACCGTCTCTGTCTGCGTTGTGAAGTAGGGGCTCCTACATTATCTATAGCATCAAGTCTCAACCTATCAGCTTCTATGGTGCGCCTTCTTCCATTTCTTATGGATGGATCTGCATGAGTTTTTTCCTCCACTCCATGAACCTCCTCATGTGGCTTATCCACATCTTGAGACTCATCCTTTGGAACCAGCAGTTCCTCCTCTGCATGCAAGTCCAGCTCCCTCTCAAGGGACAACCACATGGCTTTCTCCTCATCAAATTTTATATCTCTTCGTACAACAGTAATTTTGTTGTTTGGAAAATACACACAATAATTATGGGGTGTTTCAGTGTACTCCACTGTTAACACTGGAAAATCGTACAGCAGAAGATGAAATTAATTAATGTCAAGCCAAAGGATTTACAGGGCAGGAACACATTATGGAATCAAGAAAGTATTTAAAATCCCTAAGGTTTTGAGAAAATAAGATTTGAACTAGTCTTAAATGCTATATTGCGCGCTTAATCCTTCGAGAAGAGCGCCTTCTATGCGCATTTTTTCCCGATAAGCGTGCATTCCTGAAAATGGAAAAATTTCTCTTTCAGGGACCACATAAAGAAAAGGAAAGTTACTCCTTATATGAATCCACCTAAGGACAACCACCAGTGCCTCCTTAGACACTATGTGAGCACACAAAGGAATATTTGGAGCACACAATGGAATCATACCTCTCCCGTGGGTCATCATCCATTATGTACCAAGGGAGGGAAGGATGAGTTGAAATCCCCTATATAAAGCCACCAAGAGATGAAGACTGGGTGATCACATTGTTATGCTGGCAAAAATTTCCAAAGCAGTACCAGCAATGTGTGACCCAGAGCTGGAGATAGAGGGGACTCGATTGTTGGCCACCCAACAATCCTAGTCCATCATAGCAGAGAGAGAGGGAGACTGCATCAGAGGCAGAGCTTGGAAAACAACATCCTTGCACCGGGACCTAGAACCATTTTCTAGGGGCCCTTTGGAAAGTGGGTAAAATTTCTTCTTCATTTCAAACGTTTAATAAGAATAGGCCTTGAGCCATCATTTGCATTATTATCATTTTGACTCTCTTCAATAGCTTCTGTATATTTGTGTTTTAGTTTTAGTTTACTTTAACAATACATTCGCATATTTTTCCCTTTAGATTATATACTTTTGAGCTCCACCACTTTCTTCCTGTTACCAATAGTTTATAGGGGTATACCACACCCCTTAAATTGGTGCGATTTTGTACACCCATGCGTCAAATCCACCACAACAGGAGTGGCAAATCCACTAATGGTTTACAAGTTTATGTGGTTGTGCCATCTCTTGCAGGAGACCTTTGTCTACGCTGGAGAGTGGAGCTGATAATCCTCTGATACATCTAACAGTCCCTAGATTCACTTGGAGTGACAGACTGAAGAAGGCATCTCCTAATATTTTTACTTGCAGGATTTTAGTGCGCAATTTTTTATCACATACGCGTAGTGCGCGTGTTTAGGACTGACCTGCACACAGGAAAGCGCACATGTTAGAGCCTTTTCCGTGCAAATTACAAAATGAGATTTTTCTCCCTATATTCTTCATTTTTCTGCTTGTAAGTGTGCTGGGCAGCCCCTAATGTATCTGCCAGCACTTGTGTTGATACCCCACAGCTTCTGAGAAGTTACTTTTAAATGCCTTCTGTAGGCTTAGAGTTAGTTTTCCATTAAGTTGGCTTTTTGCAAAAATCTTCACATAGTTTAAGTAGGGGGAAAATTAACCATTTCATTCTGAAAAATTTATGTTTTGCAAATTCTGGTTTTCAAACTTAGATAAAATAGTCCAATTAAGTGGCCCAAGACCATGTATGCATAGCTAGTTTTATTTTTTCTAATGTAGAAATTGTTTAGTTTAGTTCAATTTTTGCATTATAGATTGCGGGACTAGAATTGAATTGTCGATTAAGAGCAAGTAATCTCTGCTACCTTTGCACCCTTTTCTGATCCTAGGTAAGCATATGAAATCTCTATATTTACAATTCGCCATCTCCCTTTAGTTAGTCACATAGATTAACTAGGAAAATTTGAAAGTGGCCCATTATCCGCACATGCTTTCCATTTGAGCCAGGAACAATATGACATAGTTTAACTAGGGGTTTTTTGTAAAGGATCACCGATATCCATATGCTCAAACTATGAGATTGTTCACCATATGCTCACACACACTCACCCACTAAGCAAAGGAAGAAATCTAAAACTAACTTAACCAAACTCACTAAATTCTCCCCACAGGGGCCACAAAATAATTTATAGTTTAAGTTAGGATCAAGGGGGTAGGAATCCAATAAGCTGCCTTGATCATACTTAATATTGAAACATAGAAGTTGTGTATTTAGGGAGCTTCAAATCCACCTATCAGCCCACGGAAAATAAAACCCGGGCACGGCAGAGACTGGATTCAGAGGGGGTTAGGCTTAGGTGCAGTGCATCCGGTATTAGTTGGGGCTACCTGACCCGACTGATACTCGGTACTGTTAGCTGACTACCAAGAAGCTTAAGACTCGAACACTCAAAATTGTCAATATCATGTGCAAAAGGGTATCTAACATGGTTTTTAATTATGTTTTTGTGTTTTCTATTTGATTTAGATTTTGTTCATACAGCTGCGGAAACTTGCCACTTTCCGCAGCTGCTGCAACTTTCCGCAGCTATTTTGTGGAAATATATGCTACAGGTGTCTACAAAGGAAACGAGCCACATGGGCAGGCTAGGAATGACGAGGACATGGTTCGTGTCCTATTGGTTCAAGTAAATTCGTCAAAGGAAGCCGCGGTCAAAGCCATCCACGTGGAAGTCAACTATGGAGTTTCATGTCGGCTGGACTCTGTTTCGTGGCATATAAACATCCATACGGCCGTTTCTAAGCTTGCGAAGGTTAATTGACATCTGTGCAAAGTTCTGGAGTTGAATTCAAGCACCCACCTTCCATAGATCCGTTTTCCAACATGGCCATACTCCTATATCCGTGGCCTTAGTGGTCTACGTGCTGGCTGCTATCATAAACTTCAGGAGACAGTTACATTTTATTGTTTTATAAAGAGCGTTTGCATACGCACGTGGAGTTAGTTGTTGAGTTGTTAGTTGATAGTTGATGTGCGTACTCTGTTATGTTAGCTTTGTAGTGATTACGCTGCCTTGAGCCGTAATACTACCAGTCTGTAATGAACTGCTTTTTAATGTGAAAAGACTCTGTTTTCAACTTAATTCGTGTTTGAGGATCGTACCAAAGCTGTGTAGAGGGCCCCTGCTCAGCCGAGGTTCTGTGTATTAATGTACATATATTTCATTTCATTTCTTTAAAAAGTCATTGTATCATAATCCATTACATGTTCATATTTCATAGTTGTTTCATTTTTGTTCATACATTTCTATAATTTCCATTGCATTCTTGTTTTTCATGTTTTTATGATTGTTAAATCACTGATTAGTTTTCTTGTGCAGGTTTTAGGTAGACAGCCCGGGCATTTTCATAGTATTTTGGCTAATGATATGAGACTAACATTATTCCGCTGCTAGTTTCCTTTTCATAGCATTTGTTTAACTTCAGTCTTGCTTTGTCCATTTCAGTTTTGTTTTTCTGATTCAGTAGTTAAATTTAAATATATTAAGCTGCTCATAGTGTCTTCAGTTGCCTCCGAAAGCCACAGCTGGACTGATGGTGAGGGACTGCATGATGAAATGTGTAGTTTAGTATTAGTTTCTTTTCTGCAAAATTAGATATATTAAGCTGCTCATAGCGTCTTCAGTTACCTCCGAAAGCCACAGCTGGACTGATGGTGAGGGACTGCATGATGAAATGTGTAGTTTAGTATTAGTTTCTTTTCTGCAAAATTAGATATATTAAGCTGCTCATAGCGTCTTCAGTTACCTCCGAAAGCCACAGCTGGACTGATGGTGAGGGGCTGCATTATGAAATGTGTAGTTTAGTATTAGTTTCTTTTCTGCAAACTTAGATATATTAAATCATGTATGACATCTTCAGTTGCCTCCGAAAGCCACAGCTGGACTGATGCCGAGGGATTGAATCATGTGTGTATGGTTTAGTATTATTTTACTTTCTGCGAATTAAATATCAGTTACACAAGTTGTTTATGATTACTTCCGCAAGTCATAGCTGGTCTAATGATGAAGGGTCAGAAAATGAATTGATGCAAACTGATTTAGATTTATTTTATTGCAATTTTGAATTTCCATAAGCATAGTTTCTTTTGTGTTCAGTTGGCAGCAAGAATAGTTTAGTTTTCATGATCACTAGTTTCTTGTTTTGATTCATTAGTTTAGCAGCACCTTTTCATTTCAGCAGTACACTTTTACTTTCTTTCAAGTCTTGTCATTGTAATTTCAATTTGCTTTTAAATTTTCAAGATTGGTAAATCATTATAGGGGAAATCACTTCCTTGAACAAATATAACCAAGCTTGTTTTTCACTTTAGAATTTCCATTCACCTTAGAAAGACCAAAAACGACAAAAAGTTAGGAAAAAGGTTATCTTGCACATATAGTGCGCCGCACTTCATCAGCTTACGATTCCCGGATTGACAATTAAATGCAGCAATTTAGGACACACTAAATTGACCAAACATTTTGGCGCCGTTGCCGGGGAAGTGTAACTAGGTAGCCAATTTCTTAAAAAAAAAAAACAACATAAAATCATAAAAGAAGGGAAAACTTGATAACTTCTTGAAGTATGCTCTCCTCTTGCACCTAGTGTGATCTGGAGGATCAGAAAAGAGAGTTATTGGTTTAGTAATTTCTTAAGTATGCTCTCTTCTTGCACCTAGTGTGATCTGGAAGATCAGAAAGAGAATTATTAGCCCAACTTTTTTTAAAAATAAAAAAATGATATGCATAGAGCAAGAGATTCTAGGGGAAGGTTTATAGCTAAAGCCAAGAGTTCGATTTTCGTAACTCCATCTTCTTCAAGGCATAGACCAGATTCACCATCATCTACCCCTAGCCTTAAGATTTTTGGAAGTCAAGGAACAACTGAATTAGAGGATTCTCCTATACCACCTACTAAAACCCACTTAGAAAACAAAGAAACTTTCTCTCATCCTTCCTTGGTAGAAGAACTAGAGGACTATAAGGACTCTAAAGAAACTATCATGGCAGAGGAAGTAATAAATAGAGGTGGAGGTAGAGGAGGAGGAGATAATGAAGATAAAAATGGTGAAGGAAATAACGGTAGAAATAGGGACAATTTTCTTGGATTTCCTATAGTTGATGAGGAAACTCATGCAACAATGAAAAATATCTCACCATCTGTTCTTCCTAACTTTTATGGATTACGAAGTGAGGATCCTGAAACATTTCTGTTTGAGTTTGAAGTAGTGTACCGAACTTATGACTATATGGAAGATTCTCAAAAACTCAAACTGTTTCCTTCAACATTGAAGGGATCTGCTTTGAAATGGTTCATGGGATTAGCCACTCAATCTATCAAGACTTGGAATGATATGAAACAAACATTTTTGGATAGATACTTGGATTATTGTATGCCCACCAATCACAAGGATGAGGCATTCAAAATGATGCAAAAAGAAGATGAAAATTTGGAAGACTTAATTGAAAGATTTCAATACAACTTGAAAAGAGCAAAGATGAGCAACTTAGATAATGAAACCTTGAAAGCCCTCCCATTAAAAGCCATTAGAGATGAATGGATAGACATTTTAAACATGATGGGGAAAGGAGACATTTCTCAACTTCCATTTCGTGATATAACATAACTATGTATCCATCTCTCAAGAGGAAAATCTAAAACTGGAAAAGGGCCTAGGGATTCTTCTCTTATTAGGGCTAACAAATCTGCAACTGGATCGGTAAGTAGGGCAGAGATTGGTAATATGCTTGATGAGTTTAAAACTGATATCTTAGGGAGTCTTAGTGAACAACTAGATACCCTTAAAATCCAAAACAAGTAGAAAGCAGAAACAGATGCTTTAGCCATCTTTTGTCCGAAATGTAGAAAGAAACATGCTTTAAGGGAATGTCCCTTGGATGCAAAAGTTGTAGAAACATGTATGATTTGCTCAGAAAATCATGAGATCAAGGATTGTCCTTCAATCCCTAGACTCAAAGATGTTTTTCAAGAAGATCCAAATTCAGTAGAATCTCTCTGTTTTGTCGCAAGGAGACCTTGGCAGGGACAACAATCTCAAGGGTTTAATAACCCTATGAATCTTCAAAACCCACCAAATTGGAATCCTTGGCAACAACCTTGGCCCCAACATCAAAATTCATATCAGCCATGGGTACAAGGGATGCAAAATCCTTATGGGAGATTTGCTCAATTTTATTAATATCCTCCATCTTTTCAAAATCAACAAGCTCCACAACTTCCAAGCCCAAATCCACAACTTTCATTGCCATTTCCACAACAACAACCTTCTCAACAAAATACAAATCCTCAACTCATGCTCCCATACCAACACAAGACAAATCAACTTCCAGCTCAGCCATTGCCAAATCCTAACAATAAGAATCCTCAAACTACTTATATGGTAGAAGGACAACAATTTCCTACCTATATGATTGTTCCTCTCAACGATGTACAACTCGGATCTGGTAGAGTTTTAGAAAAACCTTCTATAGACATTCAAGAGCAAGATACCTCTGAAGAGGACTCTCTTCAAGTCAATAAGGGTTTTGAGGAAGAATCTCTTCAAAATTCAAAAAGAAAAAAGAAAAAGAAAAGCTAACATCCACAACTCCTATAGTTGAGCAACCTGTATCTTCATCTACACCTCCTTTTCCGGAAAGACTACAAATTGATAAGGGGGTGGAGAAACAAATCTTGTTGCCTAACTATGACTTTCTAGATGAATTGAAGAATGTTTGTATCAAGATTCCATTGCTACAAGCCATTCGAGAAATTCCTATTCTAGCAAAAACCATAAAGGAGTTGAGTTTCAAAAGACCAGGAAGAAAGCTAAAGGACACAAGAAGAATCCACTTGGTAGGAAAGATTGCAGACATTATGATGGGAAAAATTGCCATGCAGAAGTATGTAGATCCTGGAAGTCCAATTGTCAAGACACATATAAATGGGATAGAAATTCAAAACACATTGATTGACTTAGGGGCTGCTATCAACATTATGAGTAGACAGACTATGGAACAGTTAAAACTTCCTAACCTTCTTTTTACACCTACTTTATTGCAACTTGCAGATCGATCGGTTATTAAACCAGATGGTGTATTAGAAGATATTTCACTCTCCTTAGATTCTTGGGAATATCCAGTAGACTTTATGATTTTGACTCCCAAAAGTAATCTAGGAGGACATCCAATTATCTTAGGAAGACCTTGGCTGGCCACAGCCGATGCTTTTATTAGTTGTAGATCTGGAGACATGTACATTTCTAATGGTAATTCGACAAAGAAATTCAATTTGTATCCTCCCGCAAGAGCAATTACAGAAATAGGAGACAATGAATGGGTCGATGATGAGAACACTATACAACCCGTCTTTACCATTTCTGAGATTAGTGAGGATAGTCAAATTCTGAACACATTAGAAAATTTTGAGATAATTTCAGAATATGACCCCACACAATTTCAGTTGGAATCTGACATAGAATATTTATCATCAAGACAAATGTCTCTCTACTCTATGGAAGAGTTTGGTAATTCTGCTTTTGAGATTTTTCCAGAAAAGACATTGAATATCAACAAACATCTGGAGAAGTCACAACAAGAAGAACTAACCAGAATCTTGCAAAAACATTCTACCGCATTTGCATGGGAGTATACTGACATGAAGGGTATTGATCCTAAGACTTGCATCCATCATATCTATATTGAGGAAAACAATAGACCAATCAGACAACCTCAAAGAAGGATGAATCCAAATCTTAGAGAGATAGTGAAAGAAGAGCTCCAAAAACTTCTCAATGTAAACTTCATTTATCCAATTTCAGATAGCCGATGGGTTTCTCCTTTGGTTATAGTACCTAAAAAGAATGGCAAATGGAGAGTATGCATTGATTACAGGGAGTTGAACAAAGCAACTTTGAAGGATCACTTTCCTTTGCCTTTTATTGATCAGGTATTAGATACATTAGCAAGTAAAAAGTACTTTTCATTTTTGGATGGTTTTAGTGGCTATAATCAAATTCAGGTAGCACCTGAAGATCAAGATAAGACCACATTTACTTGTCCATGGGGTACTTTTGCCTACCGAGTGCTTCCTTTTGGGTTATGTAATGCACCAGCAACATTCCAAAGAGCAGTACTAGGAATTTTTTCTGATCTAATCCATGATTGTGTAGAGGTTTATATGGATGATTTTACAGTTTATGGTAATTCATTTGAAGAGGCATTAGAAAATTTGAAAAAAGTTCTTATAAGATGTAAAGAAACAAACCTTTCATTAAGCCATGAAAATGCTTTATGATGTTTACTGAAGGGATTGTTTTAGGACATCATATTTCAGGAGATGGGATTAAGGTTGATAGATCAAAAGTTGAAGTCATCTCCAAGTTGCCTATTCCAAATTGTCAAAGAGATGTTAGAAGTTTTCTAGGATTTACCGGTTACTATAGAAGATTTATAGAAAACTTCACTAAAATAGCATCTCCACTCTTCAAGTTGCTTACAAAAGACTGTGAATTTAAATGGGATCCTGATTGTCAATCCGCTTTTGAAACTTTGAAAACAAGAATATCTCAAGCACCTATCTTGAGAGGACCAAATTGGAAACTTCCTTTCCATATTTCTACAGATGCTTCAGATACAGCTCTTGGAGCTGTGTTGGGTCAAAAAGATTTAATTCCTTATGCCATTTATTACACCAGTAAAAATTTGACTCCCACAGAGTTGAATTATACTGTGACTGAAAAAGAGTTCTTAGCCGTTGTTCATGCAATTAATAAGTTTAGACATTACATAACAGGCTATGAAACTTTTATTCATACTGACCATTCTGCAATTAGATATTTAATGAACAAACCTATTACTAATGGCAGAGTGACAAGATGGCTTTTACTTTTGCAAGAATTCAATATTATTGTGTTGGATAGACCAGGAAAACAGAATACAGTAGCTGATTTCTTGTCTAGAATTCAAAATACTAAAGAAGATTCTCCTGTAGAAGATAAGTTTCCTGATGAATATTTGTTTGCAGTAACTATTAAGACCCCTTGGTATTCAGATATTGCTAACTATTTGGTTACAGGGAAACTACCTTCACATTTATTTCCAAGAGAAAAACGAAAAATTATTCAGGAGAGTTCAAGATATTCATAGATTTCTAACGAATTGTTTAAAACAGGGCCAGATCTTGTGATCAGAAGATGTGTCAGGGAAGATGAAATGCCTGATATTCTTAAGGCATGTCATGATGAACCATGCGGCGGACACTTTGCGGACAAAAGGACGGCCTATAAAATCCTTTCCTGGGGATATTATTGGCCTTCTCTCTTCAAAGATGCAAAACAATATGTCAAAAGGTGTGATAGCTGCCAAAGAGTAGGGAAACCTACCCTTTCAAATGAAATGCCACCGCAAGCACAGGTACTCATTGAACCCTTTGAAAAATGGGCTTTAGATTTCATTGGACCGATTAATCCACCATCGAAGCAAAAGAAGTATATATTGGTTTGCACTGATTATGTCACTAAATGGGTAGAAGCTAAAGCATTAGTATCTGCTACTGAAAATTCAGTTGTTCATTTTCTTTATGAGGATATTTTTACTCGCTTTGGTGTTCCAAGAGAAATTGTAACAGATCGGGGGAGCCAATTCACATCAAATTTGGTGGAGAAGTTGATGGAAGAATACAAAATCAAGCACAGAAGATCTACTCCTTACCATCCACAAGCAAATGGTCAAGTGGAGTCCACAAACAAAGTTCTTGAAAGTATCATCACCAAAACTGCTCATCTACATAGAAGAGATTGGGCAGAAAGGCTTCCAGAAGCCTTGTGGGCCTACAGAACTACATGGAGGAATACAACAGGACATTCTCCCTATGAACTTGTTTATGGGAAATAAGTCTTGCTCCCCATTGAATTCCAAGTCAAGACCTTCAAGATAGAAGTTCAGTTGGGGATGGACTTATCAGAAGCCCAAAAGCATAGAATGGAGCAGTTGAATGAGCTAGATGAGATCAGACAAGAAGCAATTCTAAGAACTAATCTAGTTCAATATCAAAGAACTAAATGGCATGACAAATATATCAAAGAGAAGAAGTTTCAAGAAGGAGATTGGGCATTGTTATTTGACTCCAAGTTTAAAGATTTTCAAGGGAAATTTCAGACTCATTGGCTTGGGCCATATGAGATTGACAAGATCTTTAACAATAGAGCTGTAAGAATCAAGACCATTGATGAGTTTCAAACTCCTCTTATTGTGAATGGCCATAGATTGAAAGTTTATCATAAGCCACTCTCTAAAGAGGATTTTGTCAAGTTGTTTCAAGAAAGTTCTGCAATCAGGCTGGTACAGAAGAATCCTTCTTCTCTACCAAGCTAGCTTTTGTTTTTCAAGTTAAAAAAAAAAAATAAAAAAAAATAAAAAAAAAATAAATAAAAAATAAAAAAATGGTATAAGCCTGAAAACCAATCATTGATTGGCAGTCTTATACAGAAAATATGGGGTGAAAATCAGGGACACCTGACACTCTATATTTTCCAAAAAAAAAATTTGTCTTTCATTTTATTTCATCTCACCACCCACTCCATTTCATTCCACTTCATTTCATTTCATTTCATTTTATTTCACTTCATTCCACTTCATCCCATCCATTCCATCAATAAAAATCTTTTTATGACCATTTCCACCTGGTCATTTGTCACTTGTTCATTTCTATTTCAGCCAAGTAATAGCTGTGTCAGTTTCCGCAGCTGACATCTGTTTCCGCAGCTGACTCCAGTTTCCGCATCCAGGAGCAGATTCCGCAGCTACTACTACTCTGTTTTCAAAAAGAATGTACAGTTAGTTGTTATTTTCATAAATTATGAAATAAAATGCAGGAGAGAGGATCAATGGAACATTCAAGACACTAATGAAGATCAATCAGTTGAAGACCAAGGGCAAAAGTAAGGATTCCAAAGGTATGAATAAAGTTTATTTCAAATAGTATTGAAAAACACATTTTTATATAATTTTAAACTATGAGCTCTACCCATAACGCGCAATGATTATATTGACAGTCCCGTAACCTTTCACGATCTCTATGTTATCCTCTTGCATTTATTCACAAACGGTTTCATTATTGAAATTCCAACTCTCACTCATGTTCAAATATCCCACCGTAGATAATGATACGTATTTGAGTTGACAAAGGACTCTTACAAGCCGCATAACTTCATAATCATTGATTGAAACGTGTTTATATTTATTACACAGCCACCAAAAATTCAAAATGCGGCCGAATGCATTATACCTTGTTAACCTCTTTGTCGTGTCTCTGTCGTGTTTACAAAACCCCACGCTACTCATTCTCACTCCCTATTTCACTCCATTCCGTTCCTTTTGCTCACTCTTATTCCCGTATATCAACCCACAATCTTATTCCATTCTGTTTATGGTGCTCATTTCCGTTTTGTGATAACATCCCCACAACATTGTGCTCGATTCTGTGTATTCCATCGTTCTATTTCCACTTAAACCCTTACAGAGGCAAGCTTGTGAAGCACAGAGAAGTAAAATGGGAAAATTATTAAGGGCAGAGCCGGAAGGACCGAAATTTATAGAGGGATTTCCACAAGCAAAAGAGATGTTGAGAAAAGCTAAATGGCTGCGTTTTATTCAGAAATTCAGGGGTTACCACAGAGAAGTTACCAAAGCGTTTGCAAGATCATTTGATGGCTCGGAAGCAGAAGTGGGAGACCTCAAGTTTTGGTTAATGAAGCATCAATAGCAGCAGCCACAGAGCTTCTTCAGGAAGGAGAACGTTGGTTCAAAAATAAAAGTATCAGTGATGAGGCATGGAGAACAATCCTCCGAAATCAAGGTATGGATATCACTGTTTTCAAAAGAGGAATCCCCGTGCATGCAATAAAAGATGAATGGGCCACTTTATTACTCATTGTTCAGAAATTTATTACATGTGAAGGCCGTTTTGGCTCTATGTACATGTATCATACTAGGCTATTGATGAATTTTCTTGAAAACCAAACTCTCAATCTTCCTTATTTCCTATTCGATAGCTTGAAGAAAATGGCTGTGACTGTGCAAAAACACCTAGGAGATGTAGAGCCTCATTTATATCACCATGGGCTTATAAAAATTCTGATTGAAAAGGAACTAAAGGAAAGAGAAGATACATGGGAACAATTCCTAGTTAGAAACTTCTTTGAAGAACCTCAGGAAATTCCTGAAGTTAGTCCAATTAGAAGAAGTAGAAGAAAGAAAATGAATGTTGAAACCCAAGTTGCTCCTACACAGGAAATTTCCGCAGCTAGCACAGCAAAAAGAAGTAGAAGGAAAAGAACAGTAGATGAAATCCAAGATACTTCTACTACTACTATGAAGAAAACTGATAGGGAAGAGAGATTGGTAAAAAGGAAGAAGAAGGAAAATAAAGCTAAGAAGCCAACAATACCAAAAGGGAAAGAAATTATTGAGGCTGTCCATAAAACTTCTTCTTCTGAAGAAGAAGATCACCAAATTCTATCTGAAAGATTAATTTTTCTTCAAAAACAATCATCTCTATCCAAGAAGGCAAAAACAGGAAAACAAGAACAAAAGGGTAGTATACCACAGCATGTGAGGAGAAGCAGCAGGCTTAAGGGAAAACTGAGAAAAACACAAATTAAAGGTCCTCATTTCATTGATTTGGGTGAGGAGACATCTGAACAGTCTCCAACTGACCATAGTCCATTTCAGTCAGTTAGTGAACCTGACTCCTTTCATTCCCAATCAGACAATGAGCGTACTCCATCTTATTCTCAGCAAAATATTGATGTAAGTTCTCCTCGGCCAGATTTTGAACATAATTCTCCCTTGCAACACTTTGGGGACAGCCCAATGAAAAAGACACCAGAAGTAGACCCCAAACAGCAGGAGGTATATGACTATATAGAATCCTTGGAGAAGGCAGCCACAGGCCCAAGTACCTCTTCTATTCAGCCTCATACATTGCAGGATGATTTGGTTCAGTCATTAAAACAGGAGATTTTTGAGCTTAAGCTTTTGAATCGGCATATCAAAAATGAAAATGAAACACTCAAAGAGCAAGGCAAACTGGACAAGATTATCCATGACAATACTATGTTACATTTGGGTATTTGGCAAAAGAAGAATAAGAAGCTAAAAAGGAAATGCCAAAAATTGAGCAGAGCACTTGTGAATATAAAATTCAGGTGCCTCATGAAGAAACCCAGAATGATGGCAGTACCAAAGAAGAAGAGAAGGGGATTAGATGTGCTGGCTGAAGTATCAAGGCACATGAATTGAACAAAGAGTATCAAAATTTTGGTTGCATGAGGACATGCAACACCTTCACAGTGGGGGTATGCTGAGTCCCGAATTTGCCTCTTTTCCATACACTTTTCCATATCTTTTTCACTCACCTAAACCTCCAAAATTGTCAATATCATGTGCAAAAGGGTATCTAACATGGTTTTTAATTATGTTTGTGTGTTTCTATTTGATTTAGATTTTGTTCATACAACTGCGGAAACTTGTCACTTTCCGCAGCTGCTGCAACTTTCCGCAGCTATTTTGTGGAAATCTATGCTACAGGTGTCTACGAAGGAAACGAGCCACATGGGCAGGCTAGGAATGACGAGGACATGGTTCGTGTCCTATTGGTTCAAGTAAATTCGTCAAAGAAAGCCGCGGTCAAAGCCATCCACGTGGAAGTCAACTATGGAGTTCTATGTCAGCTGGACTCTGTTTCGTGGCATATAAACATCCATACGGCCGTTTCTAAGCTTGCGGAGGTTAATTGACATCTGTGCAAAGTTCTGGAGTTGAATTCAAGCGCCCACCTTCCATAGATCCGTTTTCCAACATGGCCATATTCCTATATCCGTGGCCTTAGTGGTCTACGTGTTGGCTGCTATCATAAACTTCAGGAGACAGTTACATTTTATTGTTTTATAAAGAGCGTTTGCATACGCACGTAGAGTTAGTTGTTGAGTTGTTAGTTGATAGTTGATGTGCGTACTCTGTTATGTTAGCTTTGTAGTGATTACGCTGCCTTGAGCCGTAATACTACCAGTCTGTAATGAACTGCTTTTTAATGTGAGAAAACTTTGTTTTATAACTTAATTCGTGTTTGAGGATCGTACCAGAGCTGTGTAGAGGGCCCCTGCTCAGGCGAGGTTCTGTGTATTAATGTATATATATTTCATTTCATTTCTTTAAAAAGTCATTGTATCATAATCCATTACATGTTCATATTTCATAGTTGTTTCATTTCTGTTCATACATTTCTATAATTTCCATTGCATTCTTGTTTCTCATGTTTTTATGATTGTTAAATCACTGATCAGTTTTCTTGTGCAGGTTTTAGGTAGACAGCCCGGGCATTTTCATAGTATTTTGGCTAATGATATGAGACTAACATTATTCTGCTGCTAGTTTCCTTTTCATAGCATTTATTTAACTTCAATCTTGCTTTGTACATTTCAGTTTTGTTTATCTGATTCAGTAGTTAAATTTAAATATATTAAACTGCTCATAGTGTCTTCAAGCCCGAAAAGCCACAAATTGTGGACCGATGGTGAGGGCTGTAATAGATGAAATGTGTAGTTTAGTATTAGTTTCTTTTCTGCAAAATTAGAGTATTAAGCCGCTTCATAGTGTCTGCCATTCTCCGAAAAGAACAAATTTCTGGACTGATGGTGAGGGGCTGCATGATGAAATGTGTGGTTTAGTATTAGTTTTTTTTTCTGCAAAATTAGATATATTAAGCTGCTCATAGTGTCTTCAGTTACCTCCACATGGGACAGTGGTTCTTACTGGCTAAAAGCTAGGGCATCCTTTACCCTATAGGTGACGGTGTAGGCAAGTGCCAAACCCTCTACCCTTACCTTGGTGGATTCTCTTCAGCTAACTGGGGGCATCACCAACTCTTACTAGAAATTGTGCCAGCACTCGCAAGAAATATTCTAAAGGCCCAGTTACTTCTGAGTGTGTGAGGATGCATAGGTCTTCTAGGATTTTGAGTATCACGCGCAAACAAACAAAAAACCATCTTTTTTCTTGATTTATCACATAGATTAAGTTAAAGGGAAAATTTATTTCATTTTCGCTTTGTTTTATGTATGTGGCCATAAATTCGCCTTGATCATAGAGTCTATCCTCTCAATTTTTTCCAAAACCTAACCTAGTCGACACTCGAACAGGCCCAACGGAACCTTGTTGATCCAGGCATCTTTTGGACCTCCCCCCATTACAGGGAGGGGTTCCAGGTCTTTCACCATTCAGGCGTCAAAGATGAAACACTGCCACTGTCATTGGTTCATCCTTCATTGGAGCAACCATAGTTGGGAACCCTAGTCGGTATACCAACACCACACCACACACCACTCCTCCCTCGACCCCTGGGGGGCAGAGGAGTGCATCTCATTCGGGAAGCCAGCTGAACAAACATCAGGGTACATCACAGACTAACCCTTGTTCTAACCAGAACTTCGTGTCTTCACATGTTGCAATGGCGTCAACCTCCCAGTCACCTTTCTTAGCAGCGTTGAATCTACCTTATTTAACCAAGCTAATGAATGACCCCATTGCACACGATCCTACATGGCCTCCCATGCCCACGAAGCTCCCTTTGGATATACTAAAGTTCGAAGCCAAGCAATCGGAAGACCCAGGTAATCATGTAATGACCTTTCACCTGTGGTGCTCATCGAATATCGAATAGTATCTGTTAGCCACCTATAATATTTTGTTATACCAAAAGGTGGCTAAGATCTTTTTTGAGCCTCCAAGGAACAAATTTTATCACTAAAAATTGTTGGCTCTTGAAGACTCCTTGTAGGCCTCATGCCTCTGTCCAAAATCCTCATTTGTTGTCCCATTTTATACTCAGGAATTTCTGCTGATTCCAATTGAGAGACTGCTGAAATATCGTCATTTCTTCTCTTCTCAAAACCTTTCATCTGCTCCCCTTTTTCTCCATCAAAACTACCTTGTTTTCATAAGTCCTCTTCTTTCCATTTATGAAAAAATTCCCCTTTCATAGTTAAAAACTCACTTTTTAACTATTTCGGAACCCCCCGATCATATTATTTCCTCATATAACCATAGAGCCCGCAATCGGGTGATAAACCATTGAAAAATCCCTCTCCGATCAATATTTTCCTTTGTAAACCCAAAAACCCACTTTCCGAAAGTTTTAAGTTAAAAAATTAAAACCACGTGATAAATATAAATGGGTTGATTGAAAAGAGCCGATCGCGCAATCGCAATCGGAAACAACACAAATGGGTTGATCGGAAAGACCAGGCTCAATGGCCCGATTGCGATTGGCCCTTGTCTTTATACTCCCAGGCATATTACATTCCGTGAAAACCACCGGCCCCGCAATCGGGCGCCTTTTTCCTTTACTTATATATTTTCCGCCCGATCCATTATAACTTGTGTTTATTGCAAAAACTTTGGTTTTCATATGTTTAAAGGTTTTTCCGCCGGTGCGTAGGTCGAAGCAATCCTGACCGTTGATCTAGTCCTTCGATCCAACGGTCCGTGCACAATCGCATCGCAACTTTTCCTTATTGCGCAATCGCATGCCCATCTCTGCGACCTCCGATTGCGATCTCTCTGATTCATTCCCTGCCGTTGATCTGGCCCTCAGATCAACGGCCAGCGCTCAATCGCAACTTTCAAATCGCACGCATTTTTGTTGCGCTCCCGATTGCCGATCTCCGATTCAATCCCGACCGTCGATCTTGTTCTCAGATCAACAGCTTGCGCTCAATCGCAAGTTCCCTCCGATCGCAATCGCAAAACTTTCCGTCTCACTCCCAATTGCGATCCGCCGATTCCATCGCAGCCGTCCATCTTTTTCGCAATCCGACGGCCATCGCACACCCTTGCGATCCCTCCGATTACATCCTATCCGTTCATTTCCCGCTGATCCAACGGTCATCGCTTGATCGCACTGGTCGCCCAAACGCTAATCGCAAGCTCGTTCCACAGTCCTCTGATTTAATCCTAGCCGTCCATCTCCCTAATGATCGGACGGACAACGCTCAATCGCATCGCTGCGTTTCAATCACATCCCCTTCTCTGCCCTCCCCGATCGCGATCCTCCGATTAAATCTGAGCCGTCCATCCTCCCGAGGATCCAACGGTCCTTATTCCCTCTGATCGCAAGTCTTGCCCCGTTTCAAAAACCCTCCGATTCACCTTCCGCCGTCGATCTGATCTGCAGATCAATGGCCAACGCTCAATCGCATCGGAAATTTACATCGCATGCACTTGCCTGCCACCCCCGATTGAGATCCTCCGATTAGATCAGGACTGTCCACGTGTCCAGATCGGACGGTCCAAAACCACCCCGCCTTATTTCTTCTCCCCGCTCTCATTTTTCTGTTTTGCGCCGATCTCCACCGTTAGATATTTTTATCTGACGGCTACGCTCCTTCCCCACCATCTGAAGCAGTTTAAAACTATTTTTCGCAAGATTTCTTAATTGTTTTGTGTTTGATGGAGGTGTTCTAAATGGTTTTCCATTGTATAACGAAGAAATGCCAAGGGCTGGGAATGACAATTCTCATGCCCTCGTTTCATTACAGAGAAGCCATTCACGGGGCTCTATTCCATGTTTCGTCAGTAATCTATGAGTATTGATGCCGTAAAGCCCAGTGCGGGTCTGCACATCGACAAGACACTGTTTTAATTCAAACACAATTAAAGAGTATCAGTTTTGAAAGTGGAAAAGAGAGTATCTTTTAGAGAGGAATCCACCCCTTCCACTTCAAGCTCAAAGATGGAAAGAATGATGGAAGAAATGATGAAGAAAATGAGCATTCTAGAGAGAGCGC
>JAXQQM020063563.1:0-53387 GCA_034641835.2 Pinus albicaulis
CTGAAATTTTCTTCTCCACTGCCACATGCTTTCAGAATTTCATTTTGATGAAGAAAAGGTGCTGCTGTTCAAAAATACTCAAATCTGTCCTATTCTATCCATAATGCTGAAAATTGAAAATCTGCCTGAAAAACCCTTCTGAAATACCCTTGAAAATTGCTTTTTTCCAAATTCTGTCCACGTCTTACTCAATTTATCATATTCTGAGAAAGCCCAGAAGCTCAGAATTTTTTATTTCTGCTCCAATCTCTTGCAATACTTGCGCCAAAACTGCCTTCTGGAAAAAGTTGAAAAAAGACGAAAACAGGCTGCTACAGCAATGGCTGCAGAAACTGCCACTTTCCGTAGCTGTTATTGAATTGAAAAAAATATGAACATGCTGCTACAAGAAACTAATGAAATGTACTGCTGCAAGTTGTTGTTGATTC
Source organism: Pinus albicaulis (assembly GCA_034641835.2). Lineage (NCBI taxonomy): Eukaryota > Viridiplantae > Streptophyta > Pinopsida > Pinales > Pinaceae > Pinus > Pinus albicaulis. Next base: position 429 of record JAXQQM020063563.1, read on the forward strand.
CAAAAAAACATTAGTCTTCATCAAAGCCAACATTCATGGTACATTTCTTACCATGCGAATAAATGTGTCGAAGTCGAGCATGGGAAGAAATCATTGGATTACCAATCAATAATGAAAATCGTTAACCAATGCGAGACAACTCACCAATAATGTAAATGAGTGTCAAGGTACCTTAGTGCATCTTGACAGGGACGAATGAATGTGTCGAAGTCGAGTCGCCTGCAAGATTTGACAATCAAGAGACATTGTTGTATTCCCATTGTTATCAACGAGGAGGCTTGCCATTGATGAATGCAAGCACCAAGGCACTTCAAATAATCTCTAATCTTGATCCCAGATAAAGTGTTGAGGTCGATGGGACAAGATCTGTTGGAAGGTGGACCTTAAGGAATTCCACATCATCCAACTCGAGCATAGAACCAAGAATGATTTGAAGAACCATGAAATATTGAAACCACCATGAAATTGCAGAACTTATTGTGAACTTTGCCCGCCAGTTGCCTGGTTTTCAAACAAAGCTCATGTCCAATTGCGCCAGCAAGCTGGTTTTCACAATAGGACTTATTTTTCTCTTTACTCTTTTTTTTTTTTTCTCTCTTTTTTTTATGTCCTACTCTACTTGAAAAAGAAAATCTTGTTCAAGTATATGAGTACTTCCAATGGAACCATGTCTGTAACAAGATGATAGATAAACTCGTATGCAGGTTTGAAAGACACTCTTTGATATGTACCTGTATATGAGATGCCAACTGTCTTGATTTAGATGATGTCAAAAGATATTGAATAATTGAGCATTGGAATCCAATGACTGAATTGAACCAAGATTCAATGTAATCTTGTCTTCCTTTTCTTTCCTCTATCATGAAATGCAAGTCTTCGAAGATATGATCTTCATTCATAGAATCTAGTGATAGGCATGCATGAGAGTTTTCAATCTCTGGTTCCAATATCTCCTCTTTATCAATAGACATCCCTGATTCTTGGACCTTATCTGAATCTTCTTCTTCTGTTTGTTGTTCTTCAATGACAGCTGGTGAATCATTTTGCAATACCTCAGAATTGTAAGTTGATTGAGGTGTTTTATTGTTGGGGATATGAAATGGTTGTGGAGGTAGTGGAGTGGGGAATCTTTGGGGTGTTTGTGTGGATGGTAATGGAAAAGGTTGAATTGAGGTAAAATGAGGGTGATATTGATGTTGTAATGGAGGTAAATGGTATGGATAACATTGATGATGGTATTGAGGATAGAGAGGGAAAGATTGAGGAGAAAGTGGATTTCCTTTGTATGGCCTTTGCCAACTTTGTTGCCAAGATTGGTTTTGAGGTTGGAATTGAGATGGCCAAGGTTTCCAAAGTTGGTTTTGAGGTTGGGATTGAGATGGCCAAGGTTTCCAAAGTTGGTTTTGAGGTTGGGATTGAGATGGCCAAGATTGCCAAGGCAAGGGTGTTTTCCAATTACCTTGAGATTGTTGTGCATAACCTTGATATTGTGCATAAGGATATTGCATCATATTGGGTTGATGAGGCTGCCATAGTCCTCTTGGAGCTACATAACAAAGTTGCTCTTGTGCTTGATTTGCTCCATTATCCTTTTGGTAAATTGCCTTCAACCTTGGTAATGATGGGCAATCTTCAGTAGTATGTGATCCTGCACAAATTTTACACATTTTAATGTTATCAAGTGCACATTCATGCAAAGCATGTTTCTTTCTACATTTAGGGCAAAATATAAATGAAGCAACTTTTTTCTTGTTTTGCATTCTTAGCATGTCAGTTTGTTCATTTAAATTACCAAGAATGTTTAGCAGATTGTTAGGTTCAGTTTGACTTACCAATCTTGATGTTGACTTACTTACTCTTGCCATAAATGGATCTTGAGGGGATCTTACACACTTTTCTTTTCCTCTTGATATGTTCTTGCATAGTTCACAAATTTCTTGAAATGACAATCGATAGACATCTCCTTTTCCCACAAGATTAAGAAGATCAATCCATTCATCCTTTATAGCATTTAGTAGGAGAGTTTTTAATGCATATGATCCTAAATTATGCAATTTAGATCTTTTGATATTATAAATAAATCTCTCCACTAAATATTCTAGGCTTTCATCCTCTTTTTGGTTCATCTTAAAGACTTCATTTCTAAGGTCATGGTGCATGCAATAACCTTTATACTTTTCCAAAAATACTCTTTTCATATTATCCCATGTCCTTATAGAATTTGTTCCTAAAGTCATAAACCATCTAAGAGCTCTATCCTTCAATGTTGCCGGAAACAAATTCAATTTTTTCATGTGCAATGAGTAGCCATAAGATCTACAAATTATTTCAAATTCAAAAATAAATGTTTCCGGGTCTTCTGATCTCATACCTTTGAAGTTAGGAAGTACAGATGGATGGATGTTCTTCATTTGAATGTTGATATCAATTTCTTGAATGGGAAATCCAAAAGGATCTTCCTCATTGTCATCATCTCCATCCATTTCTTCAACCTACTTTTTCACCTCTTCTTCTTCCTGCAAAAATATGAATTCATGATGTGGATGTGTGGCTCTTACTGCACCACATGATATAGTGGATGTGGTAGGTGATTGAAGTTTTTGTTTTTGTGTTTTTGTGTTTTTTTTTTTTTTTTTTTTTGAATGTAAGAAATAAGGCTACCTAGTTACACTTCCCCGGCAACGGCGCCAAAATGTTTGGTCTCAATCTAGTCTCCTAAATTGAGCTCATTTAATTGTCAACCAGGGTTGGTAAACTATTGAAGTGAAGTGCACCATATGTGCCTAAGTAACCTCTTCCTACTTCGTTGTATTTAGTGTTTTGTGATGTTTTTAGTCTTTTGTAATGATTTATGATGTTTTTGGTCTTTTGGTGGTTTTATGTTCATAAGAAAGATGACTAGAAAGCTAATGGAAAGGAACTAATGATTAAAAACAGAGTGAAGACTAATTGGTTGATGACAAATGTCAAATGCAATTGCAAACACTAAAGCAGAATCAAATCTAAACTATGACTAAGCAAAAGCAAAGCTTGATAATGACTTTTAAACAAATGATTCAAAACATAAACTCAACTTGAGAAATGATCAACTAAATATGCAAATCCTCCTAACTAAACAGTTTAAACAACTAACTTATAATGATGCAACATTTCATCCTTGATTAGAGATTTGTTGAAGCAAATTTGGAATAAAACATTTATACCATCATAAGATCTTCTATTCTAGGACTAGTTCCTAACTCTATTTTGAAATTTAATTGAATGTCACAAAACCTTACTCAAGAGTTATTGATTTCTTTTCAAAGTAGTCTTTTGAGGGAGGGCTCTGTTTATGAAGTGATAAGGAAATTGCAGAGGTACTTCAGGCCTTAAAATGATATTGGTAGTTATGAAGCAATTATAGATTTTAGAACAAGAAGAGGTTTGTGAATAATGAAGGCTGTTTTGTTAAGTTTAACAACTGAAGTAATCTAATGTGCAGTGAATGACAGTCTGAATGTGAAGTGCAAATGCAATGAGTTGAACTAAAACTGAACTTAAAATGTCACTAATCTAAAACAATGTTAAACGACAAGTCATTATCAAACTCAAAGCAAAACAACTGAACATGAATTAAGTGCAATTAAACTCCGGAGTATCCTAACTTATGCTATGCAAACAGAAAGACTGAAATCAATTAAAAACTAAGATATCATGGCTATCTCCCACTCATCATTATGATATGTTGGACAAGCGTTTAAGAGCAAGGACAGCTATGGTACTTAGTGCAAACACACAAATGAAGCGTTCAGGATCACAATCATGCTTAAAACATTATAAAGATTTCTTGGAAGAGTTTCTTCTTGTGGAAGAGTATTTAGCATAAGTATAACTGTGATATTGAAAAAAAGAGATTACAATTAAATCCTACAATACTATAGCCAATTCCCATTCATCATTATAATCTTTTGGAAGAGCTTCTTCTTTTGGAAGAGTTTTTAGAATGAGTATAACTACAGTAGCTAATGAAAGCAACTACGAACTCAACTTTAAAAACATAAAGGCAACTAGAATACTTATCTAAATTACGCAAATAAATCCGTGCAAGAGGCAGGGGCCCTCTACCACCTGACGGAATCTAACTCCAAATCAAATCAACGCTTTCAAAACAACACTTTCTGCTTCATTAAAAGAGAAATAACTTGAACATAGCAATCTGCGTCTTCAGAAATGTAACACAGAGTCTCAGCCAAATCTAGAACAAAAATCTCCAGCCTAGCTCTCGGTTTCCCAAGTGTTTATATAACAAATGTTCATAACAGAACTTGCAACAATTCAAGGATTATTGTCTTTCCTTATCGAAATCATACTAGGACTCTTAAAGTGGCTGCGTGAAAAGGAAATGGACATCTGGACTGAGACAGTCCTACTAGAAGTCTACTTTCTTAAATATGTTCCCATGTATCAAAACCATACACAGAATTCGTTTCTTCCTTCATGGTGAGCAACGAACCATGTAGACATGACGTGGAATATGCCCATATGCGGTTTTTCTTGAGAGGACACCTGTAACCCACTCAAACTGTAAAACAGCTGCGGAATGCGGGATCAGCTACGGAATGCGCGGTCAGCTACGGAATGCCTGTATTCTGTAGCTATTTTGCAAAAAATTGTTAAAATAGCAAAAATCATGAAAATACAATATGTTAATCAATTTCATGTAACCTTTAAGCAATCCTAATCATTCTTCATTGATTTTAGGCTTATGAAGTGATAAAATAATGATGAAATGAAGTGAAGGTTTGTAAAAGAAAAGGCAATTCTAAGGCTCAACAAAGATGATGAGCTTAGTGGAAAGGAGTCGCCTTCACTAAGTGGGCCCGTAGGCTATTTTTGGCGCAAAGTCTATTTTTAGACATGTGGATCATGATTCTATGAGTTGCATGATGCTATTTGTGGAGGGTTGGTCAAGTTGGAAAAATAGATGGACTTATATTTTTAGATTGCCAGTCTAAAAATAGGGATGTCAAATATTATTAGCTCTTAATAATATTTAGACTCTAAACATTATCTTATTCTCTTGGAGCACTTCAGTTTGATGCCTAGAAGTGGCACATGTAGCTGACAGAAGGAATTACGCGATTCCTAGGATTTAGTGGAGCTATTTCATGGAGGACTTCAGTTAGAACTCATGTGACAGAGTTTGGTGGAGTTGATTGAGGAGTTAATGGAGTTGTGTTCAGTTTAACTAATCTAAACATAGTTGAGCTATTTGTATTTAGTTAAACTAATTGATACAATTAGTGAGAGTGGTGTGAATTAATTATTAATTAATTCACTAATTAAATACTTATTAATCAACTAAAGAATATATCAGTTAACTTCAGTGCATGGATAGTTTCAGTGGAGACCAGTGCAGGAATAGGTGAAAGAGCAGGTTAACTATCAGTTGTGACTATACTGCTGCTATTTGCAACACACAGATAGGTGGAGTAAGCCCATGAGGATTGCGCAGTTTAGGCTGGTGGTTTATCTATATAAAGAGGCCATCCCATAGCATTGAAACAAGCAATAGAGGTTGGCTATCAAGTGGCAAAAGGTTGGAGCATGAGTTTTGCTAGATCTAGCTTGATAGTGTGTAGCAATTGAGGGTGTGCATGAGAGCTTGTGAGGAGCTTTTGTACTATGATTGTTACATGATCTCCATGACATATAATATACAGATAGTTGGGGTTTCTAGCTTTAAGCTTTCCCATTAAATACTGTGTTCATATGTGTGATTGTTTGTGGTTTTAATGTATGCATGCAATTGATTTTATTTCCGCATGTGATGATCAATGGTAGAAGAGATTCTGTATTATGCATGAAGCTAAAATAGTGTGTGATCAGGAGAATCTCGGTGAATAAGTGATCTATTATTCAAATTTTCTACAGGATAATTCACAACAACACCATTAAATGTCTCAGAATGAAATTTGATAGGCTTACCATGCTGTAAGAGAACTGCACCCATGTCATAATCACTAGCATCAGTCTGAATCTTGAATGGCTGACTCAAGTCCGGTAATGCAAGGACTAGAGCTGAAATTATCTTCTCTTTAAAATACTCAAAAGCTTTCTGTTTCTTGCCTCCCCATTGAAAATCACGCTTCACACTTGTCATTGCATGCATAGGAGCTTCTATGGTAGAGAAGTTAGAAATAAACTTCCTCCAATACTGAGCTGCACCCAAAAAAATTCTTACCTCTGTAATGGATTTGGGAGTAGGCCAATTCACAATGGCTTCTACCTTAGAAGGATCAATTCTCAAAGCACCTCCTCCTACTATGTGTCCAAAATAAACCAAATAAGTCTTTCCAAATTCACACTTTGAAATTTTAAGAAACAACTGATTTTTCTTAAAAATATCAAGTACTTTATTAACATGCATGACATGCTCTTCTCTAGTCTTGCTGAAAATTAAGATGCCATCTAAGTAGACAATAACGAAATCATCAATAAAATGATGTAAGACATCATCCATTACCTGCATGAAAGTTGCAGGTGCATTGCATAAACCAAACGGCATAACTAGCCACTCAAAGAGTCCCTGTTTGGTTTTAAATGTTGTCTTCCAAATGTCACTTTCTACAATTCTAACTTGATGATAACCACTACGTAAGTCTAACTTAGTGAAATATTTAGCATCTTTCAGCTGATCTAACAAATAATCTATCCTTGGGAGTGGGTAATGATTCTTTACCGTTATCTTGTTCAATGCCCTGAAGTCCACACAGATATGCCAAGTTCCATATTTCTTTGGAATCAACAATATTAGTGACCCACATGGTGAAGTTCTTGGTCTTATGAATCCTTTGTCCAAAAAGTCTTTAATTTTCCTCTTGATTTCAGCATTATCCATGATAGACATGCGGTACATGCCTATGTTAGGAAGAGGACAATCTTGATGTAAATGGATTTCATGCTGAATCTCCCTTTTAGGAGGTAAAACTGTCGGTTCCTAAAACATCTCATAATGTGCATCAACTACATCATATAAATATGATTTAATCTTGGAATCAAAATTTTCAAATGACTCATGATTCACATCAACCTTGGGCTTAACCATAAGAAGTACACAAATCTTACTAGAATTCACTAGCCTTTTTACCTGTCCCGCATTTACCATCACTATATTTGCCTTCTTGCGATGTGCTCTGAAAAATGAACTCCTTGCCATATTTAAAGGGATGATACTTATTTTCATGGCGATGGAAGATCGCTTTCTTGTCAAATAAGTAAGGACTTCCCAAAACAATTCCTGATATATCAAGCGGTACTACATCAAGTTCAACTGTGTCAATAAAGTGTGCAGTAATTGCAAATCACAATATGCACTTTCTTGGGACTTGTAAGTTTGCATCCTTGCATATCCACCCAAGTGGATAAGGCTTTGGATGTGGAATGGTCTCAAGTTTAAGCTTTTTAACCAAGTCTTATGATATGAGATTTTCTTGTGACCCACTATCAAACAGTGTGTCAATTTTTGTATGTTTTGAGACTACCCTCACATGGAACAATTCAATTCTTTCTTCCTCATTTGGAGTTTGTACATGATAGTTTGAAGTACTAGTGCTTGGCTTAGTTTCAGTTTCCTTTCCCTTCATACTTTTGAAACCCATGGCTGAAATTTTGGTTTCGTCACCTAAATCATCACCTAAGTCTTGTGGTGTAGTTGTAGTAGCTGCAGTTTTCTTCTTTCCTTTGTTTTTGTTAAACTAAATTTTTTTTCAGGATGTAATTTCCAACAACTTTTCTCTTCATGGCCTTCTCTTGAAAAATGTTTACATATCACTTTTTCACCCTCTTGTTTGATAGATGCATTCTTTTTGCCTTTTCCCTTAAAGGTTTTATCTTTATTTTTCCCCTTAAAAGGCTTGTTTCTACCCTCATCAAAAGTGTTTTTCCCTCTAGCCTCTAAATGCGTAGCTTGTACAAAATCTTTGTCTAGAATAGTAGGATTGAACATAAGGATAGTCTGTTTAAGGTAGCTATGCAAACCACCTATATATTTCATCAAATTATGTTGACTTTGTAAGTCTACCCCTAATAAGAGTGCTCTTCTCCTAAACTCTTAGGTGTAGTCTTGTACATTTTGTCCCTTAAGCTGTCTGAAGTTTTGCCAGTTCATGATAGCCTTTTGTAAATGAGCTAATGGATAAAATTGATTTTTAATTGTAGCAATAAATTCAGCCCATGATAAAGTGATCTTACCATGTTTTTTAATTTTATCCTTGGTCTTGGCTTCCCACCATACCATTTCTGCTCCATCCATTCTCAAAGAGGCTAACTGTATCTTGGTGTCGTCATCATGAAGGTTTTGTATCCTCAAGTAAACTTCCAACTGTCTGATCCAATTGTCAAGATTCTCTGCATTGAATTCATCGTTAAACATAGGAAACTCAGAATTTGACATAAAGATTTAAAAATGGACTTTTACCAGTGGTTTTAGACTTGTGATATTGATTCACCGAAGTTGAGGATGACAATGTAGAGGAAGAGGATGAAGATGGGGATGGTGGATCACCATTTCCTCTATGTCCTTTCTTTGACTTGTCATCACTTTTATTTACTCCTGAAGAACCCCCTCCTTATTTCTGGTTTTTAGACCCTTCTCCAACAAGCCTATCATTTCTTTCTTGGTAGAGTATCCTCACCATCTCTGTCATATCCAAGAAAACCTTTCGGAACACCCGTTCCTCTTCTTTGGGATCCATATATTCAGGAGCTTCTCCCTCTCTTGAAGACATGATTGAAGCTGCTTCTATGGCTCTTGGACGTGGCTCTCTGATGCTTCTTGGTTGTGGATTACTTTTTACACTAAGAAAATGTCTTTCACCTCTCTTGAGTTTAAGCCTAGTAAGCATCAAAACTTGCAAACAATCAACTATATCTTTGCACAAAACAAATGATGAGTAAAACTCTAGCTCCTAAGGCTCAAATCCTACGCTCTGATACCATATGATATAAAAATGAAACTATTTGTATCTGATGTTCAAATTATTCATTTCCATTTAATTAAGTGTGCAAAGTGTTTGTAATGTCTTGCAAGTTAAACAAAGTGTTTTTGGTAACTATTTTTTAGTTTATGTGTGAGGGAATGTTAATTAAAATTATTGTTTAACATATTGAATCTGAAATGCACAGCATAATAACTTCACCATAACAACACAGCAACATGATGAGGCAGTTCACCCCTCCTAGGCTACATCTGTCAGGTCCAAGGCTCCCAATGGGCATGTCCTTGATATATTATGATGCTCAAATTGGTTTTACAGTGAGAAAGAAACCTAAACAAGTTGAAACAGCTGTGAAAATGAATTCAAAAGATAGAAATAAGCTAAGTATGGCTTTTATTTCACCTCAAACAGTAAAGTGTAGCCCAATGTATCTCCATTTCCCTCATGGCCCTGATGGCTCTCCAAGCTTCCCTAAAGCAAAAATGGCTGAAAAACACCTTTGTTGGCTTTGAAACCTGTTCCAATGGCTCCAGAATACTCAAAATTGACTAAAATTCTGTCTAATGTGGTCGAATATGGTGAAAGTTATGATCCCAACAATATTTTTCCCAGTGGCACTAGAAATCCTCCACTAAATTTGGCTAACTCCAGTTAGCTCCACCAAAAAAGGTGGAATCTCCGAATTATCGGTTACGCGTGCTAAATAAGGCAAAGACATAAATTTTAACTGTCAGTTTGATGCGTGTTCACATGCGAAAATGTCAGACGGTTAGTGTAGTTGGTGGATAAGACCAAAGCCACACCCATGGTCATAGCCCTGAGGTCAATTGGCCAAGGGCTAGCACTCGAGGGCTTAAACATTTATTACCACCATTGGAAAGGGTCTTAGCCCTTGGTTCTACACCTGGTCACAAGGGTTTAAAAACCTTAGCCTTGAGGGCTTATCCTTTGTTTTTTCATTAGTTCCAACCATCCACACGACTCGCCCATTTGGCCATGACCTGAAGGCGTTTAGGTCGGGTCGACCTCCGCCCAAATGGACCCAAACGTTTTCACTGCTGCCCGTCGTTTTAACTACACCACTATAACATGAACCATTTGCGTTCGAGTTGGGTCATCCTCCACCCGACGTTTAAACAAAGAACTGTGACCCTTTTGCGTTAAGCACAACACGCCGATGACCCGACTGCTGACCCATGAACGTTCAGGTCGGGTCGTGCCCGACTAACCCGAATGCATTAAGCTCGGGTTGGGTCTGCCCAAAAAACTGATTTTTGACAAGACTTAAACCTTGGGTCTAGGGCCACGTGGTATCCTCTGGGCATGCCACGTGGCACCCTCTGATAGGCCACCATAAAACCATAAAAAATGATTTTTTTGCCATAAATTTTTTCTGAAGATGACAAAATTTTCTGAGTTCAAAGGTCATGTTTTGAAGCTTATTGGGCATTTTAAAACTTCAATATCTTCCTCATATGACATTGGATTTGGGTCCCATTCACGGTGCCAGAATCTCAATGACAAGGCTTATCCGGTCATTCAATTTGCAACCAATTATGAGCAGTTCCAATTTTGAGCATTTTTTTCCTCTTAGACATGATCACCTGATCAAATAGTGCCCATTAAGCTGAATAATGACAAGTTGTGATTCTACGTTAACAATCAATGCATGAATGTCAAGAGAAATGGCCTCGATTAATAGTTCAATAACAACACTATATTCAACGTTTGTTGTTCGTCCTAGAGAGATACCTTGAAGGTCTATCAACTCACCAGCAGGATTATAAATCACCCAAGTTTCTAAAGACAGGTTTCGAGTACTGCGGGAAGCACCATATGTGAAACCAACATAAGGGGTAATAGACATCTGCACAATAAGCAACGATCCAATAGGAAGGAAAACGCTCGCAAAGCACACCAAGCCAAAAGTGTACAAAAATTCAAAACATCTATGTAGAAAGAAACATGCACGAAAAACACATGCATAATACTTTTTAAGGTACAACCTATTTCTAGGCTGATCCAGAGGATGACCTTCATAATCAATAAGCTCATAAGCCCCATTATGCAAAACACACTTAACAATGTAGGGCCCATGCCACATGGGTTGAAATTTTCCTGCCCCCAGCTTGTTATGAGCTTGGTCGTACAGGAGGAAAAGGTCTCCTTCTATAAAGGAACGAGGGGAAACTGCCTCGTCAAAATGAGCTTTGAGCTGATTTTTCTGTGCTTCTATGACCAGAGCAGCAAAGTGACGAGTTTCATTAAGCCTCTCTAAATATAGAAGACGCTCTTCTTCTGGTGAGGTATTGGGCAGAAATTCCACAACTAGTTTGAGAGAAATTTCACATTCAATCGAAAGGGTAGCTTCCAAGCCATAGACAAGATGGAATGGAGTGAATCCGGTCACATCCTTCACTAAGGTTTGATAAGCCCAGAGAGTTGAAAACAACATGAGATGCCAGTTTGATTTGTGCATCCCAATTGTACGTTGAAGCATAGTGACGAGAACTTTGTTCATGGCTTCAAATTGGCCATTGGCCTGAGGGTAGTATGACATTGAGCTGTTGTGACACAGACCCAACTTGGAAGTCAACTCAGCCACCATGTAATACTGAAAATGGGAACCATGATTGGTAACAATGGCTTGAGGGACACCAAACCTAGTAATGGCATGATTGAATAGAAACTGAGCAGCTGTCTTACCATCAATCGTAATTGTAGGCATTGCTTCGGCCCATTTGGTGAAGTAGTCCACAACTACAATAATATAAGCACCCCCCCTGGACGAGTGAGGGTTACATGTCATAAAATTTATGCCCCACTTCTCAAAGGGACCAACGGTAATGACAGGGTGAAGATGGGAAGTTGGTGCACGCATCTTACACTAATAGATCTGGAAATCATGGCACTTACGGATAGAAACAATGCAGTCATTAAAGATGGTGGGCCAGAAATAGCCAGCACGAAGAATCTTTTGTGCAGTAGCATATCCATACATGTGAACGCCACTGAGACAATCATTCAAGACCTTTTCAGCCTCCTCGAGAGTCAAACAATGGCGGAGAATGGAATCAACTCCGATGCGGTAGAGAGTATCTTCGACTATGTGATGGGGTTGCGATTGATGGCAGATGCGTCGACAAGCATCCTTCATCAACTCAGATTGACAGGTGGAAGTATAAATATATACAATGATATCATCGTACTAAGGATAGAGGGTGCTAATAAGAAAAATTGTGTCGTCTGGAATGTGTTCCTCGGAACCAGACAGAGCAAGATCAGAAGGGAGAGAGAAAATCAAATCGGAGAATACCAATGAATTCTTCAACTTAGCGGTAGTGAACTCCAAGTCAAACTCTTGGAGGATGAAAATTCACTTCGAGTATTTTCTCCCCAGAAATTGACGAGTCAATATGTAGGTCATAGGGTTGCAATCAGAAATCACGGTCATTGTGCGCAACAAAATGTAGTGACGAAAACGTTGGACATCTTGAACAACAGCCAATGCCAACTTCTCGACATGTGCATAATGCGTCTTAGTATCGGGAATATTGTGACTTAGATATTAAATGACATGCTTGTCACCATAATCATTATCTTGTACCAAAACCATGGCAAGTGTGCTAAACGTGACATCCAAATAGAGGGAGTAATCGTGATGATAATTCGAAGGACGCAACAGAGGAGCATTGACTAGCAACGACTTCAGTGCATCGAAGGAATTTTGGGTGATCTCATCCTAGAGGAATGGGATGTCGTGCTTTATTAATCATGTAAATCCTTTAGCCACTTCATCATAGTTAGGGATAAAACAACACAGGAAGTTATATTTCCCCTGCAAACTCTGTAGCTGATGTAAGGAGGAAGGAGAGGGGAGATTAACAATAGATTCAACTTTGAGTGGATCGAGATGAATCCCGTCTTTGGAGACGATAAACCCTAAGAGTCTACCGGAGTCAACGTAGAAGACACACGTATTCGGATTGAGCCAGATGTTATAGCATCGAAAATGAAGAAAAATATGATGGAGATGATTGGGATGGTATTTACGCTTAGCTGAATGAGCCGGAAGGTCATCCAGATAAGGCTGAAAAATGTGCTCGATATCATGGAAAGCATATGACATTGCTAGATGAAATGTATCCCCAACATTTTTCAGAAATAAAGGGAGATTTTTATAGGTGAAAGTACCCCAAGGATAGATAAAGGCAGTATTGTGTTGATAAGCTGGAAGAATATTAATCCGGTTGTACCCAAAAAACCCATTCATAAGGGAAAAAATCTCACTCCCAGCACAGTCATCAATGATTTGATCAATAAAAGGAGTGGGATAATTATCCTTAGGGCAAGCATAGTTAATTTCATGGTAATCAACACAGACACGAATGGTACCTTGTTTCTTATCTACAGGAACAATATTGGAAACCCATTCTGTCAAGGGAATCAGATAGATGAAACCAGCTTTAAGAAGTTTTTCAAATTCACCTTTGATAGCGACTGCCTTTCTAGGGTGCACAGGACGAAGATGCTGGTGAACAGGCTTCACACCAGGATAGGTAGGAATCTCATGCACCACTATACTTGGATCGATGTCGAGCATCTCTTCATAAGACCATGTGAAAACGTCATGAAACTTTTGGAAGAGACTAGTATAGACTTGAATATCATCAGGAGAACAGGTCACCCAAATATGGATGTTATCGAAAATGCTCGATTTAACGGAGATGTCGATAGACATCATTTGTGTGATGTTTCTCAAGTTACCTTTCGCAAAGACTTCGTGTGTCAGGATGGGCATTTGAAGCAGAGGAGAAGCAACTTGAGAAGCGAACCTCTCGAGACAACTAGACATGGCCCCAAGGTCCTCATGAATGAGGAATGATGATGAATATCATCCCAAGGAGAATCCTCAAGAGACATAGTTTCCACAATGGCCTCATCATATGGAAATATCTCCCTTAAGGGATCGGGAAAATCCGAATCGCCAAGCCAGGGGGATTTAGAATAAGTGTCAAGAGACATACTCAAAGGAGCATGATCAGGAGGCGGAGGATTTGAAGCCGAAATAATTTCACAATAATCAATCTCGATTGGACTTAACGACATCGAATCTCCAAATGAGTCAATCTTCTCAGGTGAAGGGATGATCCACGGATCAAAAGACTTGGAGATCATGTTAACATGAATAGTGTTGGGTGGAGGAAGAGGAAAAAGACCCATGAGGGCGAGATCTTTGAAGAGACCCGGCCCTACGCTCTCATAAGGTGTAGGAATTTGATCTATGTATGGAACGTTGCTCTCGGAAGATGAAGAAGTGAAAAAAGACAACTGATTCATAGTGACGATCTTTCCTTCGTGCGGAAATCAAAAAATACGAAAGAGAGTTGATGGAATGCACAACATGGCATGAGTCCAACTGTGACCAAGGAGAAGATTTTAATTGAGCTTGGCGTTAACTATTTCAACCTCGACGTTAACTCTCTTCCCTTATAAAGTAATCGGTAAACTGGTGAGAACACCAAGAGATTTAGATTCCCTTCCATCAAACGCTTCTAGAGCATTTGGAGATGAATTGAGAGTTAGAGAACCGATGGCTTTCCAGTAGGAAGATGACATGATGCACATATATGGACCCTTGTCCACGACTGCTCGATGGATATTTAGTACATTAATCCCAACTTGGATAATCAGTGCAAGCTGGTGAGGGAGACGTGGGACGAAATTCTACAAATCGAAAGTGAGAAGGCTTGAATCAGCAGGATCAACCCCATCGATGGTAGATAGAAAAGCCTTCTGTTGAGACAAACAAATTTTAAGTACTTCTAATGCAGACATAGCAGATGGCGCCTGAGCCAAATCCTTAACAATACTGTAGTGCTGAGCAGCACAAGCGTTAGGATTGTAAGAAGACTTACGGAGTACACCTTTGGAATTTGGTCGTACAATGGGCTTAGTACTGGGCCTTTCAATTCGAAGAGGGCCAGAAGCAGGCAGAGGAGGAGGACCATCAGCGATCTCTTTTCCCATTTCCTGATGCGGTTTGGTATAATCTTTTGATCGGGTAGCTATATAGATGGATGCAGGACTGTTCATCATGAAAACCTGAGAATCAAATGGGGAAGAGGACTGAGGTTGCTCTACCAACTGGGTCTGCTGTGACGGAAACGGTTCTTTGAGAACAACTAGAGTGCCTTGGGTGCCTTTGAGCAATCGAATCACTTCGGCCCATCGAGGATAGTCCTTGGTGTATTTCTCTTCATCACAAATCAAACAAGGGTACTTCGATTTATGTTGTGAACCATCATCAGCACAAGATTTCTGAGAATCCTGTTTCGAGGTATTGACTTTGGCCTTACCTTTACCCTTATTTTTACCCTTGGAAGTTTTATCCACCGGATTGGCCTGAAAGACATTCCCTTCCGCGGTTTTACCAGAATTCAGGATCGGCTCAAAAGCAGTATCATTGGAAGGAGTAGATTTTTCTTCCCAGGATTTGGAGGAGGAGACTTCCAAGAAGTCTAAGACATGGAATCGATGATACCGTCGATGGATGGCATCGTCGGCACTTTGGAAGTTCCAGGTCGAGGGGCATCAGGAAATATTTTGTACAATGTGCTGGACTGAGAGTACACAAGATCAAGGTACTAGGCACGAGCAATGGCTTGTTCCTCAATAACGCATGCCCCCATAGCAATGTCCTTAGAAATCGGAGCAACAAAGGAGGCTGTGAACCGATTAGTTAGAAGCTGATCAAGAATCTCAAACTTGATCAAGCGATGACGACGCCTCCATTCATGAATATGATCAGAGATATGGGTAGCTCGATCTTGCTTCAAGGATTTGAGGAGGTGCATCTCGGTTTCATACCAAACCAGTAACTGAAAGTGCGTGAGAAATTCCATGGCTAAAGTGTTGAAATATTGGAAGACACCACGAGATAATTCGATGTAACACTTGGCAGTGGTACCAGTAAGAGTCCATTGTAAAAGGAGGAGTCAGATAGAATCATCAACCCAAGAGTTAGAGGAACACCGAAGGTGATTTGTCATAACATGTGCTTGGGGGTCTTCTCCTGACTTGCCCTCAAATTTTGGACAATCGCCAGGAATTTTGGTTGGAACTGGAGGCTAATATGAATGATGAAGGATTGGGTCGTTCATCAAATTCGACACATCGGGTAGTTCCAATGTAGCAAGAAAAGGTAATTGAGTATTGAAAGGCATTATAGGTTTTTGATAAGGACTAGCATTCAAATTCCACCTAGGTTGAGAGAAATTATGCCCCCACATGTTTTGTCCCAGAGGATTATGTGCATAGGGGTTATAAGCCTGAAAGGTCTTCCCATACATGGGTTGAGGACTAGGATATTGATTCTGAGCATACCATTGAGGTCCTTGCTGAGAAACATATGGATTTTTCTATGGAATGAAAGCAGTGCCTTGAGGTGCATTATACAACACCTGAGTTTGACCTGGTGGAAGATACACAGTGCCTTGAGGAGCACTATATACCATCTGGGATTGACCTTGAGGGAGATAAGTAACGCCTTAGGGTGCACTATATAAGACCTGAGATTGACGTGCATGAAGATAAGTGGCACCTTGTGGCTGAACGGGCTGCCCCTGGGGTGTAGGTTGACCTGGATACTGAGGTTGGATAGGCTGTCCCTACGGAGTAGGTTGGCGTGGATACTGAAGGCCACCAGGTTTCCCTTGTTGAAAAGGTTGGCTAGATGTTTGGGATGGACCAGGTTGACCCGGCGAAGGACCATAGGGTTATCCTTGTTGTACAAAAGTTTAGCCTTGCTGAACGTAAGGCGAATGTTGTTGCACAAAAGGTTGTTCCTGTTGCGGATAGATTTCCCCCCCAGGAAAATAAGATGCACCCTGTTGAACATGAGATGGACCAGCAGAACCGAAGGGTTGTCCTTTTTGGGCCGAAGGTTTTCCCTAGAAGGGTTGTCCTTGTGGACCCTAAGGTTGTCCCTGTGAACTGGAGGGTTGTCCCTGCTGGATTGAAGGTTTTCCCTGTAAGGGTTGTCCTTGTGAACCAGAGGGTTGTCCCTATTGGTAAGTGAACTAACTGGGATAAATCAGAGTCAAATAAACAGGATTACCATATGCGTTGTAATGATGCAGCAGATTATTAGAAGTTGGTAACTACTGAGAACCCTCAGGGGTAGAATTTTGCTGCTGAGGACCTTGAGAGGTAGAATAATGTTGTTGAATGGCCAACAGATACTCATCGAACAAATAACCACTAGGAATGGAAGTAGAAACCATAGCTGTAGTACAAGTACATGGGATTTCCACAGCACGAGGATGTGATCCACTCACGGCGGGCGTAACAAGTATCGTGGGATTGAAAAAGATAGACCTACGGATAGCATAAGGCCCCAATGATTACAAAGTCATACTAACAATCGGTGTAGATGAAGCCACATAGACAGTGGGTCAAACGGGAACAGAGGTTACAATCGTCGATGTCATAGGAGTCGAGGGTGATGCCCTCAATACCGAGACAACCGAGCTCACAGAGGGAGTTGACGTATCGGTCCATATTGGATTCTAATACAACGATTGAACGCCAGAAATAATCTGACCCAAAGTTCGATAACCACGTGGGAGAGACATTGGTTGTGAAGAAGGTTGATCTGAGACAGAAGGAAATTTCTCCAGAGGGAGCTAATATTCTCCTGTAGAAACATAAAGATCTTCACTACTAACAGGACTCAAAGAATCCATGTCAGATGAATACATTTGATCATGAAAAAGATGACAAATAGTGTCGAGTAAGGCAGTAGCTAGTAGAGTTGATTCCAAAGTAAGAGGAGGGAATTCTTCCTCATTCCCAAAACCAAACCAAGCGTCCCGAGGTTTCCAATTGATATCAAATGGCCCGTCAAGAGGAGACCGGGTAGCGAGAGGTAAGATACTCGGAAGGAGAGACTACCAAAAATTGACAGACCTAGTGGGTTGAGATGCTTCCAAAGAAACTTCAGGAGAAGGGTCACCACCAGGGGGTAATGAAGAGGATGATGAAACCGGTGGTTCCACCACTGTGATAATGTTTCAAAATAGAAAGGAAACGAGATATCCTATTCAAGGCTTCAAGACCAAACACTAAGGAACTACTAAAAACAAGCCAAGAAAATATCTTTAACTGGCATGTGACCATAGGCAATTAATTTTATGACATTGAAACGAAACTTTGTTGTTTCATGTTTTAAGAGTTGAGAAACATGCAAAATATTATTCTAGTCACTTTCAAATTGAACGAGCATGAAAGGACAAGTGCTCGATGATATTTTCACTTTCATAGAGTCACAAAAAGACCAAAATGACCACTCAGGTAATCTAAGCAAGAGGGTCTATCAAGTTTCCATGAACTAAAATATACACCTTGGTGATCAAATGAAAGATAAATGACCAAGGACTTGACGTACGTGCAGGAAGTCTCCCTGAATGTTGTGTTTGGTGTATCATGGCTACAAGGCGATAGACTTGAATTCCTATGCATAAAGGATTGCAACCTATGAGGTTCTCCCTTTATATACGTGATGGTACAGGGAGCACAAGTCTGTGCTAGTGTTGTCTAATGCTAGATGGCGAACAACATCTACTAGGTTTAACGACGCTGGAACACGTCACTAGCCTAGACCTCTAAAATATGTGTGTTAAGTTTCAATGCTTCCTTAAGTTGATTGGATTCATTTTAAGGTTGATCTTGAATTAAAGTTGTGTTTTCAAGGCCTTGCCGAATGTGATCTTGAATTCCTAAATGCAAACTACATGAAAAAGAAAATCATTTCCATTCAATTAATGTTAAATAAGAGAAGGATAGGAATCTTATGACAAAACAACAATCAATTGAATCACAAGAACAATTTCACTAATGCAACTAATACAACCAAATCAGAAAACGAAAAATCTTTCCTAGTTCGCTAAGAGCTACTAATGAAAAAGAACATTTTGATTTTCAGATGAATCGAAAGAATGCAAATTTTGTCTTTTTAGATGAATAACAATGCATTGTTACACTAAAAAGAAAAATAAACACTAGTTTTGAGCACTACGAATGTAATGATCTAAAACAAAGAGATCAATGGAATGCAAACATAAAACACACTCAAAACAAGGATGCACTCTTCCAAGAAAACAAAGCTCTTTCGAATTGATTCAATGAGCAATGTAATCTATTCTCAAAGTGATGAATAGAGAGCTAGATGAAAACAAAGGTGACCATTCAACAAAAAAAAGGCACGAAGAACCGAAAGAAAGACTAAAAAAATCAGTCAGTGAATTGAAACGACAAAGATCAAAGTGACTCAAACTCAACTCAGAAGGTTCAGTGAGGAGAGAGCCAAAGAAACAACACAACGCACCTAGAAACCCTAGGACAACAAACTCCACTGACAAGATGATGGAAAAACAACTGAGAAGACCGAGACTGCAGAGTCAAAAAAATCTCAGTAGACCAATTGCAAGGTGAGAAACCAATCCAGAGCCAAGAAATATTGACAAAACTCAGAAAAGAGGCCAAAATTCAATCCTACAGGATTTGACGTGACTGTTTAGTTGTAATTCGTGCTAAACAGGGGTTGGTGCATTTGTAACCAAAGAAACATGCACCAATCGGTGCAACTATTCAAAGAATAGCAACGCTGAGCTAGAAAACCATGGGAAAAAATAAAAAACCACTGAGCAGAGGTCAGACTTAACACTCTGGAACTAAACAGGATGGTTGAAAATAGTCAGACAAGTCAAGCAAAGAAGAAAAATGATGAAACGAACAAAGTCAACTCGACAAGAAAAACACTTAACAAACAACAAAATGACAAACACACACTGATCCCTAGTGGAGTCGCCAACTTGTTGTGTAGGTAAATCCCCTCTGTGACAGAGGTGATCCCTCTAACCCTAGGGTGGTTCTAGCAGCAAGAGGACATGCTAATGCGTCGATTCCTAGTTAATGGATGAAACCGAGTTGGGATAGATGTCCTACCTTTGTTCCAACGCAGTTGTTGTAGCTGTGGCAGCATTCTCCTGATCTTCGTCCTGACATGTCGCGATCCTTTAGCGGTGGTACTCAGGTGCTTTCACAAGGATTAGAAAAATGATAGCGACATACGAAACAATATTTGCATCCATAACTATCTAATTGGTCAAGGAGAACTAAACGTATTGCACAAGATTAATCATATAAAACACAAAACAGAAACCAAAATATCAGTCATGTATTAATAAGAAGAGAGAAAGAGTTTAAAACCAAAATAGTCTTGACATTGCAACCTCCTTCAGCGGGTCCAATCAAAACGCGTCTCGAGCATTCCTCGGTGAATTGGACTTGGCGAGGCAATAAGCCTAGACTCTCTCTCTCGAAAATAGGTATCCCTCTGCTTTATCTCACACCAGCTATATCATGTTGTTCAGCTATTCAACCATTTCAGCTATCGTACAAGATGTTCAACTAGCTGCATCTATGTGAGAGAGATGTATTTATAAGAGAGGAGGAGGAGGTTGGGATCCCTCATATGGTGGAAGGGAGGCCTTATCCTTTGGGAGGTTGTTCAAATGTAGGAAACAAGAAGCCGAAGGAATATGTTTGACGTTATTCAGTTGAACAACCCATGCTGACTCCACTCACGAAGTGGTTGAGACTGGAAACTTCGCTTCTATTTTAAAAAACTTTCCAAAAATAGCTCGGCAAGGGTAGTCCACTAAGACAGAGCGCCAATGGGTGCGAGGTCGAGTGCTAATTTCTCTATGGGCACGAGGCCATAAATTCCTGCCAACGCCAACCCAAAATCATATGTTTTTTATAGTCTGTTCTAGGAAAAGTCAATAGAGGAAATGTTTTTCTCATGGAAAAGGATGAAATGACACTTTTTTCAAGGCATGACACTATACAAAAGTCACAGAAATGGTCCTCCAAATGTGAGGGATGGGGATTGTAGGGACAATGAAAAAATGTTGTGTAACAATGAGCTATGATGAAGTATTTATAAGAAAATGGGTGGCTCTTCACCTTCCCTTTGTGACTCATGGACTTCCCTCATGACTCTTCACTTCTTTACAAATGACTCTTCAACTTCGTTACGTCATGAATCTTCAGATTCCACAATTGAAACTTGAAATTTGACTTAAAAATTAATTTTCAAATAATATAACAATATACTCGTACCCATATAGGAATTGGATAGAACCAACTAGACAACCTAATAGGTCAAAACATGTCATTCTTGAGTTTGGGTAAATTCTAGCTCAAGAACCTCCACTTGTTTCTTCTCGGTCACGTAACTGTGCCAAGCTCTGTATTGCGTGATGAGTCCCTCAAATTGTGCGATGGTGTCAGGCTGGAAGAAAACTCTAACCTCCATGGCATTTGGGTACACTGATTTGTAACCAATTTTTACTTCCATATTTAGCACGAGCAACATCATGTTGATTTGGACATGACCACTAATGTAATTCTGCATAGTTTTGAGAATGAGGAATGGGTTCCTCTCCTTTGCAATTAGAGGCTCAAAAGCACTATTATATAGGAGATTATAGTTGTAGGTGAGGGGAATACTTTAGATCTAAGGTATTTGGGGGAATCTTTGTGATTTTTCTTGCTAGACATTTTGATCCGTAAATTTTCATGGATATTCCACCGGACAGTTCATCACAACATATCTGATAATAAAATATTAAAATGCAAATTTTCTACACTATTACAGTTTTATTAAAATTATAGATTTGTAGATTTAACTATAATTAGTTCATGCATGCAAGTGGAAATTATGCATAAAAATAGAGAACGAAAAAATAAGCTCACACACACACACAATAAATTCTCTCTTGGAAACCCTTTCGGGAGAAAAACCAGCTGGAAGGTGAGGCTGCTTCACTCTCTTTCTCTATTTGGAAATATGGTTGTAGGTACAAGGAAGTAATGCATGTGGCCCATGTGATGCTACAATGCACAAATCCTCTCTATTTTCTCTACCTCCTATCCCTCCTGGCTATCTTTTCTCATCTATGGAACAAAATTCTTTCAAAAGAATGGAATGCCTCTTCCTCCTAGTGGCTTGGTTATAACACAACCGGATAGCCTAATAGTGGTTAATTTTGACTACATAAAATTTTAACTAGAGTTAAAATATAGACTCTTCTAGACTCTTTACATCACAAACACATGGATATCTACTTTTTGCATGAATAATGGGGTTTGACGTGGCATCCTCCCAAACTATAGGTGTGAAAACAGGAAGGTCAACTTCTGAGTGGCATAACTTTTTCATACAAACTTTGATTGATGTGATTATTGTGTCGTTGGAAAGGTATATGTGTGTAGAATAGCATGAGAAGGTTTCATGCTAAAGAGACAAAGATTTACTCCCAAAAAAATCTGTTTTATTCCTCAAAATTCTCCCGGAATGTTTCAGACCTCGTGTCGCCAAACTAGGTCTCGTCGGTAAAAACAGTCTCCTGATTTGATTCCTCTACTTTTTCCACTCCAAATGCATCGATATGGATGAAAAAAAATATAATTATCCAATTTGAATCAAACATTTCCATTTTTGGAGGTTTTTGTCCCCAAAATATTTTACTAAATGAGGTGAGGAAAATTTTCCACCACCTTCTCTCTAGTGTACCATTTACCTTTTATCTGGAAGTTGTCCCTTCAACTTAATCTGCCAAAAGTCATGCTACCCTTGTATTTTAGTTTTGGACCTATTCTGAAAATCTATATTTTCTGTTATCTCTCCTTGAGTGTATAGTTCTATATCCTCCACAGAAGGTAGGACCCGTTCCTCTTCCTGATCTAGCATGGAAGGCTCATATAGTTTCAAATGATCTACATTCACAACTAAGTAAATACACATATATGGTGGTAAAATGAGTCGATAGGAATTATCACCCAGATTTTTCAGTATCTTAAAGGGACCATATCTGATAACCTTGATTTACTTACCAGACCCCTGCAACCTCTCCTTATTCAAATGGAGCCATAATTTGTCTCCCACCTTGAATGATTTCTTTGTTTTGTGTTGATCATGCCTGGCCTTAGACTTCTTCCATGAATTCTAAAGTGTTTCATGTACCTATAGATGGATCTACTTGATCTTCTCTATAATTTTTTTAACCCTCAAAGCATCTCCTGTAAGATCTTGCCTCACTCGTCCTTGCTTCCCATATGCAATATCCAAAGGTGAAGGTGAAAAATATCCAAAACAAGTCTCAAATGGGGAGTTTCCTGTAGAAGTGTGGACTACCTTGTTGCAGGAATGTCATATATATACCATATTTTCATCCCAGGTCTTCGGTTCTCGTTGTATTCCCTTAGAAGCTACACCAAAGCCCTGTTAACTACTTCTATCTGCCCATCTCTTTGTGGATGGAATGTTGTAGATCTCTTCAAATTTGTATCCATATTCTCCCATAATGTATTCTAGAATGCACTGAGAAATCTCGCATCCCTGTCTGAAATGATGCTCCTTTATATCCCAAAGTGCACCCAGAATTTTCCAAAGAACAAGTTTGTTGCTTCTTCTCTGTTGATGGTATTTTTACAAGGCATCATAATGCACATCTTGTTGAACCTGTCAACTACCATGAACAAGTAGTCATGTACTTTCCTAGTTTTTGGTAAACCTCCCACAAATTCCATGGAAATGATTTCACAAGGAAGATTAGGTACAGGAAAGGGATTATATAAAACTTTTTTGGTACAAAAAAACATGCATCCTCTTATGAACCTAGCTACCTTCTCTTACATCTTGGGCCAATACACATACCTTTGCAATTTAGCCATGGTCTTCCATACACGAAAGTTCCCTGCAACCTTGGAGTTGTGAGCCTCTATAATCAACTGCAATCACTAAACTTTAGGAACACATAGCTTATCTAGCCTGCAAAGTAACACATCCTAGAGATGGTAGTAAATGATGTTTTCGCCATTGTGCACATGAATCTAACTCTACAACTGCTGATACACATCCTTGAAGACCTCATCTTATGAGTATGCCTCTCTGTATGCATCATGGGTGAATGGCTCCATGTGCATAAGAGTCCCCAAAGCTATGGTTTTTGATTTGGGTTGCCTTGAAATCATTTCTACCAACTTGTTTGTTTTTCCCTTCTTATACTTGATCACCAAATGAAACTGTTATAAAAACCCCATCCACTTGTAAAGCTTGGTCTGGTGTACCTTACTTTGGGCTTGCAAATATTGTAACGACTAGTGATATGTGTGGATTATTTTCTTCTTTCCCATCAGATAGTGCTTCCACTTCTTCAAAACTTTCACCATGGCATAGAGATCCTTATCGTAGGAAGGGTAGTTAAGAATTTCCCCATGAAATATTTCAGAATGGTAGAAAATGGGCCTTCCTCACATCAAGAAAACTCCCATAACATACTAGCTCACATCTGTCTCCACTTCAAAGGGTCACTGCAAGTTTGGTAATACCAAAAATGGTGCTTGACTGATATTCTTCTTTAGCTCCTCGAAAGCCTTATGTTGAGCTTTAGCCCACTGGAAAATATTTCCACTTGTTGTTATGGTGTGGAGCGATGTTGTTACCACTGAAAATGAGGTTGCGAATTTCCTCAAGTATTGTGTTTCCCCAATGAAAATATTGACCTCAGAAACATGAGTAGGCACCGACCATTTTATGATGGCCTCCATCTTGTAAGGATGTATCTTCATTTCTCCCTTACCAATCACATACTTCAAATACACCAAGGACTATTGTGTAAACTCACACTTCTTGAAATTTGCTAGCAGCTGGTGCTTCTTCAATGTTTCCAACACCTACGTGAAATGTGAAATATTCTCCTCTCAAGTAGAGCTATATACCAGTATATCATCCAAATAAACAATAAAAAATGAATCTATAAAAGGGTGCAATAGATCATTCATTAATCTCATAAATGTAGATGGTGGATTACATAGGCCAAATGGCATAACTAACCACTCATAAAAACACTTCCTAGTTTTGAGGTGGTATTCCATGTATATTCTTCTTTGACTCGAACTTGGTGATATCCAAACTTCAAGTCCAACTTGGTGAAGTAATTTACTTGCTACAACTAATCTAGTAGATCGTCTATCTTGGGCAAGAGGTATTTGTTCTTGAGCGTGATTTTATTCAATGCCCTGTAATCTATACACATATTCCAAGTCCCATCCTTCTTTTGAATAATAACGATGGGTGATCCACTTGGTGATGTGCTCAGTCGAATGATAGCATGCTCCAACAATTGCTGCAACTGTTTCTTCAACTCACTTGATTCTATAACAACCTGCTTGTACAACCCAATATTTAGCAATGGGGAGTAGAGAAATAGTTGGAACTCATGCTCCACTTCTCTCTTAGTTGTGTTATCATTCTATAATTTTAAGATTGGCAAGAATAATTATATAGGACAACATCAAAACCATTTTGGAGCCTAGGATCTAGCCCTCCTAGACTCAGAGAGGGATCTCTCTTTTAGATTTATCTTGTTTTATGATTATGATATTAGGCTAGTTATAATGACTGTAGGTGTTGCTTTTTTATTGATTTTTTGGTTGGAATAGTAGATCTATTTAAACTAATCCCATTGGGCTAGGGAGTCATCAAAGGCTGGGTTGTTGAATCAAATTTTAAAGAGAATTCACAACGAAAGCTAACTACACTTATTGGATATTAAAACATAATGAACTATGATATGAAAGAAAAAGTGAATCCAGTAGTGGTTAAAAATAAATTAAGAATTTCTTAACGAGACTTCAGAAGAAAAACATTCATATTGTAAACACATCCAGAAATAAGGTGCTCTTACAAAAAATCTTAATCTTCAGATTTTTCTGTTGAGAATGCAACAAGATGATGAGCTTAGTGAAAAGAAGTCGCCTTCACTAAGTGAGCCCGTAGGCTATTTTTGGCGCAAAGTCTATTTTTAGACTATGTCTATTTTTAGACATATGTATCATGTTCTATGAGTTGCAGGATGCTATTTGTGGATGGTTGGTCAAGTCGGAAAAAATAGATGGACTTCTATTTTTAGACATATTGGGCGGAATCTATTTTTAGATTGCCAGTCTAAAAATAGATATTTCGAATATTATTAGCTCTTAATAATATTTGGACTATAAACATTATCTTATTCTCTTGGAGCACTTCAGTTAAGTGCACAGATGTGGCACAGGAGCTGACAGAAGGAATTACGCTATTCCTGAGGGTTAAGTGGAACTATTGCATGGAGACTTCAGTTAGAACTCATGTGACAGAGTTTGGTGGAGTTATTGAGGTAGTTGGTGGAGTTGTGTTCAGTTTAACTCAGTTAGACACAGTTGAGCTAGTTGTATCTAGTCTAACTGATTGATACACTAGTGAAAGTGGTGTGAATTAATTATTAATTAATTCACTAATTATTAACTCATAAATCAACTAAAGAATACATCAGTTAACTTCAGTGCATGGATAGTTTTAGTGGAGACCAGTGGAGAGGTAGGTGAAAGAGCAAGTGTGACTATCAGTTGTGACCATACTGGTGCATGAGTTTGCACCACACATTGATGGAGAGGCCAATGAGGATTGCGCAGTGCATACCAGGTGGATTTGAACTCAGATTGGGCCATTATTCATCTTGGATTGCGTAGTAGAGGCAGGCTAACAGGTGGAGCAGATTGGAGCATGTGTTTTGTTAGATCTGAGCTTGTGTAGTGTGTAACAATTGGAGATTGTACTGAGAGCTTGTGAGGAGTTTGTACAATGATTGTTACATGATCTTTATCATTATAATATACAGATAGTTGGGGGTTTTCAACTTTAAGCTTTCCCATAAATACTATGTTTATATGTGTGATTGTTTATGGTTTTAATGTGCGCATGCAATTGTTTATATTTCTGCAATTAATGATCAATAGTAGAAGAGGTTATGTATTATGCATGAAGCTCAAATAGTGTGTGATCATGATAATCTCGGTGAATAATTTAACAGTTATTCAAATTTCTACATTTTCCTTTACAATTAGATTTAAATGATGCACTTATAGAAAAAAAATGGAAAACATTAACAAAGAAAAGAATTGACATCACCAGATAAACATAGCTCAAGTATCTTGCAAAATGTCTTTTATTATTGATGCTCCAACTCCAAAAATACAATGCTCCAATAGAAAAGTTTTATAATCTATGGTCCAACCCCCGATACTCAGAATGTATGCAGTATTTAACTAAATTCTACAAAAATTGTCGTATCTACTAGGAAACCGATTATTAATTACAATAATAATCAAAATTTGACTAGTGTGAACACGAAGTGGACACGAGGAAATAACTTGACATCTAGCCCTATTCTTCAGAGAGTCATTGCTGCTTGATTTGATCTATTGTTGTGCTGGCAGATTTAGGTGATATGATGCTATGTTGATTTGGATGATACAATGATATGTTGATTTGGTTGATGTGCCGGCCTTCACCCTTCTTGGTAGTCACACGATTTTTCCCCACTTTGTTTCTCATTTGGAATATTGATCCTGATCAGCTTTTGAAATATCTCATATGTCTCTATGAATTTCAAAAAATTTGGCCTCAACACAAAAATGTGTTTAATTTCATGCTGGATGAATATATCGTTGCTCATGGCTTTAAAGAAAGAATTTCCAGTCATTTCTCCTTTAAGCCCTGCAAACTTGCCTGTATATTTTGCAATGTCTTTCAACTTATTCGCTCTCTGCCTTTATCAATCTTTCGATCTGTTTTTGGGCTCTTTGTATTTCTATCTCATGTGCATTATCAGATCTTACCTTTAGATCCTTCAAGGTATTAATTTGTGCTTCCAGCTTTTTAATCTCCTCTTTTTGTACGGACATGTTTTCCATGGCTTTAGCCAGCTGTTCTTTACCACCTGATGTACCTATAGTTGTTGATGTAGCTGTAGGGATGACCACAATAGGAACATCATCCAAAGGAATAATGGCCATCTTTGCTGCTTTTTCCTTTTCCTTGACCAATTTCTCCATTTCTGTCTCCATTTTCTTTAGTTGTGCTAACTGCTCCTTTATCAACTTCATCATCTCTGCTTTTTGTGCTTCATTCTCCTTTATGTCCTTTGTTAGAGGGTCTTCAGTAGCTTACATTTTAAGTTTCTTTCTCAGGGCTGCTATGTCTATGTTTTTCTTCTTCAAGACATCTTCCATTTCCTCTGCATTTGTTGGATCATATCCAATATTCACAACTAAATCCTCCAGGTATTTGATTTTGGTATCCTTTGCAAGAGAAGAAACCTTCTCCATCTTGAGTTGTGACTGAATATTGGCCAATGATACCTGCAATTTAGACAAGCTCATTGCAATGCTTGTTAGTGTGGATGAGATCATCTCTCCAGTCTTCTTGTGCATTTCCATATGATCTATAGGGTGGATGTCCTTGAAATTAAACTCAAAATATGTGTTCTTGAAATCAACAGGTGATTTTGGCTAAGAAATTTGGGCTTCTAAGAAAGCCATGTGCATCTTTCCTTTCTCTGAATCGAAGGCTGACAGAAGCCTGCTTTGAGAACTAGTGGTCTACTTCCAAAACTGGTTGTAGGTGTTGGTCTTCGATATCTCATTTTTCCTTTTAATTTCCCTGAAGGTGTCATATATGGTTTCCTCCTTTTCCCCTGTAGCAACAGTATATGTAAGTGTTTTAATATTTTTCTATTGAAATGGAATTGTAGCTAAAGATGTAGAAAATACAGTTTGGCCACATGCTGGAGAAGAACTAGGAGAATCTTTGATAGTTATGACTATCTGCTGCTCAGCTTCCTTGTTTTGATCTATTTCCATATGGATTCTTGCTCTCTTTCTCTATTTCATTTTAAATTCTTTGCTAGATGTATCAGTTTCCAAAGTAGACTTATCATCTCTTGGCCTTTTCCTCGTTGCCTCTTTTTCTTGTTCTTTTCCTTTGTCTTGCTTATCATATGTACTATGCTTTTCTTGTGGAGTAGGGGTCTATATACTTGAAGATGAAATCACCTGATCTTCAGCCTCCTGCAATGTGTTTGCTTCCCACTCTATTTGGTTCATGAATTGCTCAATCTCAGGCCCATGGGTGTGGATATATGGAGTTGATTTATTTTCCACCCTCTTCTTAAAGATGATGCCCAATGGATCATAAGACCAAGTGAAACTATGTGTGAATTTCATTTCTTTTAACATCCTCTTAGCCTCCTCTCCTGCTGCTCTGCTATTGCAGATAAAAGGACCAATTTGATATTTGATCATAAACTAAGACTTATTTTTGGTTAATACAAAATGTACCTCATCTATATTAATCATCTGCCTAATGTACTCTAGGGAAAATATCCTCATGGGGACGAAATTTGGAAGCTTGTAAGGGGAAAAATCACACCCATATATTCTAATCTCCGTGTAGTTCTGGTACAAGTACCAGTCTCCAGTTATGACTTGGTCTGACAACTACATGATATTTTTAATCTCTTCATTAATCATTGGTTCGGTTGTGCTGTTGAGAATGCTCATAGATGGATGAACAAACATCTCAACAAATCTTTTGTAACTATAATCCTTCTATTCTTTCATCAACATTTTTGTCTAGAAGATGACAGACTGAGGTTGGGAGTCTTCATTCACTTTTCTCATTGTGAACTGGAATCTGTTTGCCTAAAAATATACAAGCATATAGACAAGGCCCCTGAAGTGTATTTAAACACTTTCTCTATGTGAAATTTGAGAAACTGGTCATGAATGGTATCTTCCAGGAATTGACTAAAATTAAACATAATGGAGAGTTTAGACTCTGATGAAAGTATGGACAGGAAACCTATCATTGCTTCATCTATCCACTGATCTCGGAATGGTATCCTAGCAGGTAAGAAAGGGCAATGACTATATGTTGAGTCCTATCAGGGAAAGTTGAAGAAAGCTATGGAGGATTATTCTTGGCTATTGGAGTGTCTATAACCATGAATAACTCAAGTGTTTTGGATGTGTTGAAAAAATACAAATTTTGGTATAATTCTCAAAGGGCTTCATGGGAAAAAGGTATATTTTCTTCAACAATAAGAGCTTGCATCATTTGCATGATGGATTGGGCACTAATGGTAAAAATAACTTCTCCTATGGGGGTAAAAACAACTCTTTGGTTTATATCATAACAAGAATGACATTTTCTAATAAACTTCAGGCAACTATGGGTTTTTGGGAATATATAATAGGGTAGTTTAGTGTCCCACGACCCTATATCATCGACCTCATCGATGAGATTGTCTTCCAACCAACAGTAAACATCAAATTGATCAAACTATGAAAGAGTTTCATGTATCTTAAAGTCTCTGTCAGCCAGGGCCACATGGTCCAAGTCCACATGAGGGTGAACCATTGGATTAAATTTTTCCTGTTCTTTCTTCTTTGGAGGCATTACTGCTCTCTGAAAAGAAACTAACAGTGTTTTTTGCAGGTGCACAGAAGGGGATTAGAAGAAGAGGGGAATAAATAAAGGAATTTCTGCTAAAGAATGGGAATTGGGAGAAAGAGGGGACTGGAGAAGGGGGAGTTCTGTTGATCTGCAAATAATTGAAAAAAATCCCGCACATCCTTTTACTCTGTAAGGCCTTGAAATTCAATCACCTGTAACCACAAAGACTGAAAAATGGTAACCTTTGAATCAGGTGAGGAAATGTGACTTTGTAGGGTGGCAGGGTTACAGTTGACATGGGGCAGGCCCGTTGGGTAATATCTTAAGCAATTAAATGTTTAACGGGCCTTTAGGCGGGAGCAGAGGTGATTGGGTTGATGTGACATGAGTGGTTGTCTTGGCGCAATGGATATTGAATTTTTTTTCATTATACCCTCTTTTATTTTCTTTTTCATATTTTTTTGGAAATCATTTGAATATTGAAAATCATACAATATGAAATTGCAACTTATGAAATACTAAATCACCTTGAGATCCTATAATTTATAGGACCCTAACAGTGGCTCGAGTTGGGGATGACACTTCTGCAAGTGAAGTGTCATGAACCTAAGACCAGTAGCCTTGAGTGCTCCATTTTCTACAAAAAATTAATCTGATTTCTTTTTCTGTTTTTTGATAGCTCATCAAACCAGGCTTAGGGCCATCTCCACAGGCTTCAACCTTTATTGATGAATTATTAAAATCATAAATTGTAAAACTGTGGTATTTGCAATGATGAAGGACCAACCTGTATTCTTAAGAAAAGTAGTCCTTCAGCATCCTGCCATTGAAAAGACCTCCAAGTATCTTTGTTCCATATAGTTCCTTAAGGAAATATTCATTGTTTCCACTAAAAGTATCAATAATGTATGGTCCTTGCCATAGATTGCCAAATTTTCCATGTTTTCCTTTATCTTCTCTTCTGGAATCCCATTTCAAAACTTTGTCTCCTAGATTAAAATCTTCAGCCTTTGTCCTTTCATCAAAAATCTTCTTGATATTTTCTTGAATCACTCATGTTATGCTATAAAATTCCTCTCTAGACTGTTGTAACTGAATAGTTTGATTTATCCTTCTCTGTATATCATTTGGTTCAGTTTTTATCTCTTGAATGATCTTCATGACTGGAACTCCAAAAGAATAAGGAAAAATTCATCCATTCCATAGACCAATTGGTATGGAGATATGCCAATTGATTTTTTGGTAGTAATTCTATCAGCCCAAAGTGCATTGACTAGCTTGTTATGCAATGATTTCTTGTTGTCTTCCAAGAGCTTCTTGATGATATTCAACAAACTTTTGTTTGAAGATTTAGCCAATCCATTACCCCGAGGGTAGTAGGCTGTTGAATTTCCCAAAGTTATGTGGTACATATGACAAAAATCAACCATTTTCTTGGACTTGAAGGTTGCAGCATTGCCAGTGATAAGTTTTCTAGGACAACCAAATCTAGAAAGGATATTTGTTCCAAGGAATTTAATAATGACAGATAGCATTTCTGGAAGGAGTGGATTCTATCCATTTGGTAAATTAGTCTGTAGCAGTAAGAATCCATTTATGTTGGGCATAGGATGTGGGATGAATTTCTCCAATGAAATATAAACCCCATTGTTGGAAAGGGCTCTCAAAGAAATAGGCTTTAAGGGAAAGGGAAACAATTTTCTCTTTCCTTCAAAAAGTTGGCATTTGTGATAGGCAATTACCATCTTCTGGATGTCGGGAAAAAGGGTAGGCCAGTAGAAACCAACTCCAAGAATCTTATTGGAAGTGTTTTTCCAATAAAGATGGCCACCACAATCACCTTCATGGAATTCCTGCATAACTTTATTTGCATCATATTTTAGCAAACATTTGAGTAAAATACCTCCAACATCTTTCTAGTATAAGACATTTTCTAGAATGCAGAATTTGACCACTTTCATCTTTATAAGTCTTGCTTTAGTTTTGGATAGACCAGGAGGAACATTCAAATTAAAAAAAAACATATAAGATATCTGCACACCAAGGAGAATTTAGGAATGTTTCATCAATTGATGGAGTCACCAATTCCTCTTGATTATCCAATGAATAGATCATGTTGATATCTAGTGCATGAAAATTTGATTCAACCATCAATTTGGCTAATCCTTGGCCTTTAATCAATTTGGTAGGTTTGATTTCCACATCATATTCCAAAATAACGGCAATACATTTGCCTCTCTTTCCATTAGGACCATTCTGCGTTAAAATGTCTTTGACTACTGCATTAGGCACATAAGCAATAATATGTGAATTTATAATGTAAACTCTAATCATTTAATGCTTTAACCAGAGAAAAAGCCTATTTTTCCATGATGTTTTACTTTAAAGATGCATCTCTCAAGGCTTTGCTAAAAAATCCTATTGGTTGTTCATGTCCTTCACTGTTTTTCTGCAATAATACAACAACAATAGTATGTTCAGATGCAAAAGAAAAAATTATGAAGTCTTTGGTAAAATCTGGGCTGATTAGGACTGGAGCTTTTGTTAATGCCTTCTTGACTAGATCAAAAGATTATTTAGCCTCAATGTTCCACTTAATTTATGAATCTTTTTTAAGCATGTTGGTTATATTTCTCAAAATTCTGCAAGATTGGGCATAAAACTCCTTAAACGTTTGATTTTACCAACGAAATATTGAAGTTTTTTTAGATTCCTGGGATGACTGATTTTGAATATACCATCAATCCTGCTAAGATCAATTCTAATTCCATCTTGAGAAATATTGTGACCCAAAAGCTTTCCTTCTTCAAGACCAACCAATTCTTTCTTGGGATTTAAGGAAATTCCAAACCTTCTACATTTTTCAAAAATTCTTCTTAGATGTGCCAAGTGTTCTTCATCAATTTTTGAATATACAATAATGTCATCAAGATAGATCACAATGAAATGACCAATTTTATCTGCAAAATCAATGTCCATGGCTCTCTTTGAAAAGTAGCACCAACATTCATTAATCCAAAGGGAATTTTCACATACACGAAAGTCCCCCAAGGAGTAGTAAAGGCAGTTTTGTCTTGATCATCGGGATGCACTAAAACTTGATTATAACCCGAAAAGCCATCTAACAAAGAGATCTTGCTGGAGCATACTACCCTTTGGAATATGTGGTTTTTTTTTTGGTAAGGGGTAGTTGTCCTTAAGGGATACTTTGTTCAAATTCCTAAAGTCAATGCAAATTCTGATTTCACCTGTTTTCTTTCTTGTAGGCACAATATCCATTTAGAATATCTAAGTGGAACTATGATTTTGGATTCATACATTTTCTTGATTTTTTTTTCAACTAAGGGCATTAAGATAGGATTTATCCTACAAAACTTTTCTTGAAAGGTTTTTTATCCTCCTTGATTGGAATTTTGTGTTGTATGATGCTTTTATCATAAGATTTTAGGTCCTCATAGCTCTAAGAAAATACATCTATGAATTCCTTAAATAGAGCTATATACCTCTGTTTTATAACTATGGGCAGTGATTTTGATAGTTTTATGACTTTGGGGCTTTGTTCAGTGCCTATACTACATTCTTCAATGTTTGTCCTTGCTGGTTCCATTTTTGGTTTCTTGGCTACATCGTTGAAGTCAAACAATTCTTCTAAAGGGACAAGCCCTCTAGGCAGGATATTATCCTTGAGTTGAAGTACTTCAAATTCCTCTTTTTATCGGTCTTTATGTATTTATGTTTTATAAAAAAAAATATTTTCTGAATTATTTACATCAGAAACAACATATTATTTTTCTACACTAATTTGTACGTCAGAGTGACTCTCTTCTTCATAATCTAAGTCTATATTTCTATCCTCAAATTCATCTTTCGATTGTAATAAACTCTCAATTTGTTTGTCACTACTGAATACTTGCCAGTATCTCATGTTATCAGGCACAAATGAACGATGTTTAACCTTTATTGTGTATTTTCTGTTTGGGTGAGGAAATTGACATGTGCTTGCTGAAAAGGCTAAACCATTTTCTAGGACATTTTGATTTCTCGGGATAACTGCTAGATCATATACTTCAAATGTTCTTAATAAATCAAGTACAACATTTAAGTATACTCTTAACCTAGGATGTTTTGCAGCATATTGTCCCTTTATTTGTTTTATGACTAATTCAAAATCACCATGGACAGAAATCCTATTAGTTCGTAATCTTTTCAGCAATTGTAAACCTAAGATTAGGGCTTCGTATTCTGATATATTGTTGGTGCACTGAAAATTGAGTTTGTATGAGTGACCTTGTGCATGATTGTTCCTTGCATTATACACCCAAATACCTGCTCCTGAGCCTAATTTTCCACATGAGCCATCAAAAGTCATATTCCAAAGAGGTTCCTTTTTAGGGTCTTGTTGTAAAGTTTGTATTTGATTTCCATTTTTTTATTTAAGATCATTTTCTGTATGGGTAACCTGTCAATCGATGTCTCCATCATTATAAACAATGAAGGATTCAAGGTTATTATGGACAGAGTACAGAGGATATTTGTGTGGTTTTTCTTGACTACTCACCATGTACTTCATTAAGGTTTCCCTATACAGTCTTCTTTGTTGACCAAACACCAGTATTGTAGCATAAGTCATATCCATTTGAAGGGTCCCTTGTAACTTTTCTCCCCATGAGTGTGATAAAATCATGCCATACTTAGGAGGAACATCAACTACTACTATATCCATCACTAGACTTTTTGCTGGTATCTAAGCTAAAGTAACACAAATATCTTTGATAAGACCTAGAAATCTTACTTTGCTAGAATCAAATGAGTAAAAATCCTTGTAAGGTCTAGTAATTTCAAGGCCAAGCTTCTCCATAACAGCTTTTGGCATAAGATTATGTGATGCACTTGAATCCAACATGGAATTATGGAGAATTTTGTCATGAACATTAAGACTAACATAAAATGGAGGGACACCTCCTTCTTGGGGTTTACCATCAACTTCTAGCCCAAACCGAAGTTCAGGATGCTCATCATTTAAATTAATAGTATCAGTAATCTCCCCTATGTTTAGTACCTTTAGGACTTGAGACCTATACACATTATTGTTTATAAATTCAGTGAGAGGAATAGATATTTTCAGTTTAGCGAGTTTGTTCTCAATGCTGAATGGTGTTTGAAATTTGAGCAGATTTGAAAAATCAGTTCTTTCAACCACTACTTTTTTGGTAAGTTCAGTTTGTTGACTTGTACTAGGGATATCAGTTTGAGCAATTTTTGCAGGGGTATCAATTGTTCTCCTAGTAACATTTTTCGCGGTCTTCATTTCTGAACTATTTAAACTTCTCTTTGAATTTTCTACTGTCAGGTTCAGAAACCTTTTTGCGAGAGTTTTTAGAATTATTTTGATAGTAATTGTCAAAGATTTTCTTGCTTCTAAGGTTATACTATCTGTGAACTTCCATGATAGAATTATCAAATCGTTGTTTATAATCATCAAATTCTTCAAATTCTAAATCTGTATGAGTTAATGAGAATGATTCTTGTTCTTCTTGAGTGAGAAAAACAAAGTCATCTTCATTAATTCCCATCAAATTTATTTGATTTTCTTCTACTTTTTCAACTATTTCTTCATCCTTGTCAGCATAATTCTCTTAGAATGGAGGCCTAATTTTTCGATCAGGACCTATTTGCTCTCTCTGTCTTATCTGAGGAGGGTTTCTTCTAGGATTTTTATTTCTTTTTTGAGGAGCTGGTTTATTTTCTCTGGGAATATTTGTCTCATTTAGATTGATTCTCTCCATCATTCTCTCCATAGTTCTAATCAATGAGTCAATTTTAGCATCAGATGTGGAAGTTAAAGGCTCTTATAGTAACTCTTCTTTTAGTTCTTTTTCTAGCTCTCTTTGCTAACAGGTTGGCTTTTACGCTCACTGCATCTCTCTGCATTTCCTCTAATGTGGCTGAGTTTCTTTCCCTTAGCTGATAAGACATTTCTGGTTCAAAACCATTTGAGAATTTAACCAAGGCTAAACCTTGTGGTGGTTTTATATGAGCAAGTATTGCATTATATAAACTGTTGAATCAGGTGCAATAATCTTGAACACTCTCAGCTGGGGCCCTTCTAATATTTTCATATTCAAATAAAATTTGAAGAGGGTTCCTTTTTACTTCCCACCTATTTAGGAATGTTTGATAAAATGCAGGGATGTAATTGATAGTGTTTGCAAGTAACACTTTGAACTATTTTCTAACTTCTCCACTAAGACTCTGAGAAAACATCCTTAAGTTAACACTTTCTTCATCTACCTCTTGAAGGTCAAAACAATAATTCATTTTTTCAACATGCTATTGGGCAGTTACAAGACTAGTTCAATCATATAATGTAACTTTAGACTGGTAATCATGTGGCATAGTTTCCAAAGGTGTTGGAAACACCAATGGGGCATACCTAGCTGCCATGATCAATGGAGGTGGTGGAGGAAGGTGGACAGAGGATGAAGTAGGATGGATGATGGAAGGATATGTATGTGTGGAGGTTTGAGTACCCTTATGAGGGAGGATAAAATAAGTGGTGGGGATAATGGAAGTAGTAGGATTGGTTGACTTAAGATGAGCAGTCTAAGAGGTAATAGAAGAAGTTGTTATAGTCAATGCAGTTTGTTATCGTTCTGTGATTTTAAGATTGGAAAGAATTATAATAAAAGGAAAACATCAAAACTACTTTGGAGCCTTAGGATCTAGCCCTCCTAGACTCGAAGAGGGATCTCTCTTTCAGATTTAGCTTTGTTTTTTATGTTTTCTGATATAAGGCTAGTTATACTGATTGTGAGGGTTTCTTTTTGATTGATAGTTTGGTTGGATTAGAAGATCTTATTAAACTAATTCCATTGGACTATGGAGTCATAAAAGGCTAGGTTATTGCATCAAATTTTCAAGAGCATTTGCAAGGCAAGCTAACTACACTTACCGGATCTTTAAAACATAATGAATCATGATATGAAAGAAAAAGTGAATTCAGTAGTGGTTAAAAATAAATTAAGTAGTTTTTAACCAGACTTCAGAGGAAAAACATTTATATTGTAAACACAGCCAGAATTAAGGTGCTCTAGCAGCAAATTTCATTCTTCAGATTTATGTTTTACAATTAGAATTAAATGATGCACTGAAAGAAATAACAATGGAAAACATTAAACAAAACAAAGAAAATACATCACCATATAAATATAGCTCAATAATCTTGCAAAATGGTCTTTTATTATTGATGCTCCAGCTCCAAAATACAATGCTCCAAAAGAAAAATTTTACAAACTAGGGTCCAACCCCTGATACTGAGAAAAATGCAGTATTTAACTAACTCTACAGTGATTGTCGTATCTACATGGGAAACTTGTTTATTAATTACAATAATAATTAAAATATGATTAGTGTGACCACACAGTGGACACGATGGACTAATTGTGACATCTAGCCTTATTCTTTAGAAGATTGTTGCTGCTTTCTATAATCTATTACTATGCTAGAAGATTTTGATGATTTGATACTGATATGCTAAGTTGATACGCTGATTTGCAGAATTGACTGATTTGCTGAGTTGACTGATTTGTTGGTGTGCTGGCTGTCACCCTTCTTGGTAATCACACAATTTTTCCCATTGCTGTTCATTTTGGATTTTGATCGTGAACAATTTTTTTTAAATGTCATATGTCTCTGTGAATTTCATAAAAGTTTTCCCTAACACAAAAATGTGTTTGATTTCATGTTGTATGAATAAATCATTATCCATAGCTTCAAGAAACGCTCTTCCTGTCACTGAACCTTTGATCCCTGCAAACTTGGTTGTATCTTTGGTAATCTCTTTCAGCTTCTTGAAATAATCTTGCTTGGGCATAAGCTTATCATTGATCACAAATAGTGATGGTAACCCTCTCTTGGTCATTGGCTCGATTCTGTTAAAGAATCTACTAACACCAATTTCTAAGTTGTGATACTTTTCTTCTAACTGTATGACCAAACTCTTTTTGTTGAGCACCTTCCTGACTTCTAGAATGGCTGATGTTTTGTCCTCCACTCCTAGTGCTTCCAATTCAAACTTGTTCTTGGAATTCAAAAATCTAATAATATTATTTGTTGTCTCAGGAATCCCTACAAGCTCCTTATTTGATTTTTCTATTGCATCACTTACCTTCCCAATTAGGTCTTTCTGTTCAAATATGATTTGAATAGAAGGCCATATTTCATTCATGGAATCAATAATGCTTGTCCAAATAATCTCTTTTTCTTGGCCAATGGTATGACCAATGGAAGCTTCACTCTCTGCCTTTATCAGTTTTCAATTTTCTTTTGAGATATCTATATTTCAATTTCATGAGCATTATCAGGCCTTTTCTTCAGATCCTTTAGGGTTTTAATTTATGCTTCTAGCTTTTTTATCTCCTGTGATTGTATAGTCTTATTTTCCATGGCTTTGGTCAGTTGTTCTGCACCACCTGATGTGTCTGTAGTTATCGATGTAGTTGTAGGAATGACTGTAATAAGAAAAACATCCAATGGGATGATGGCCAATTCTGCTGCTTTTTCTTTTTCTTTAACCAATTTTTCCATCTCTGTCTCCATTTTCTTCATCTGCGCTAACTGCTCCATTATTAGTTTCATAATTTCTACTTTCTATGCTTCATTCTCCTCAATGTAATTTGTGAGAGGGTATTCAGTAGCTGACATTTTGAGTTGTTTTCTGAGGGCTGCTATATCATAATTCTTCTTTTTCAATATCTCTTCCACTGCTTCTACATTTGTTGGATCATATCCGATTTTTACTACTAAATCCTCCAAGGATTTGATTCTAGTATCCTTCGCAAGAGAAGAAATATTCTCCATTTCGAGCTGAGATTGAAAATTGTCCAACGATACTTGTAGTTTATATAGGCTCATTTTAGTGCTTGTCAGTGTGGAGGAGATCATTTGTCCAGTTTTCTTGTGCATCACCATCTGGTCTATTGGATGGATGTCCTTGACATCGAATTCAAAAGTAGTATGCTTGAAATCTGCAGGTGATTTAGGCTGAGAAATTTGGGCTTCCAAGAAATCCATTCTCATCTTTCTTTCTCTGAGTCAAAGGATGATAAGAGCCTACTTTGTGAACTGTTAGTCTGCTTCCAAAACTGGTTATAAGTGTTGGTTTTAAAAATCTCATTCTTCCTTTTAATTTCCATGAAAGTATCATATATGTTTTCCTCCTTTTCCCCATTAGCAATAGTAGATGTAGGTGTTTGTAGATTCTGTTGGTTAAATGGAATTGTGGCTGAAGATGTAGAGAATATCGTTTGGCCACCTTCTAGAGAAGAACTAGGAGAATCTTTGATTGTGAAGATTATTTGTTTCTTTGTTTCCTTATTATGATCTATGTCCATATGGATTCTTTCTCTTTTTCTGTATTTCATTTTGAATTCTCTGCTAGATGTATCAGTATCCATAGCAGACTGATCTTCTCTGGGCCTTTTCCCTGTTATCTCTTTCTCTGGTTATTTTCCTTTTCCTTCCTTGTCCTCTACAGTATGATTTTCTTGTGGAGTAGGAGTTTGTATTCTTGAGGTTGAAATCACCTTTTCTTCATCCTCCTGCAATGTATTTTCTACCCAATGCTTGGTTCATAAACTGCTCAATTTCAGGCCTGTGGGTGTGAATATATGGAGTTGATTTATTCTCCACCCTTTTATTGGAGATGATTCCCAATGGGTCATAAGACCAAGTGAAGTTGTGATTAAACTTCATCTCCCTCAGCATTCTGTCAGCCTCCTCTCCTCCTGCTCTGCTATTGCAAATAAAAGGACCAATTTGGGACTTGATCCTAAATTGAGGCTTCTTTTTGGCAGAAACAAAGTGTACCTCATATGCATTGATCATTTTCCTTATGTACTCTAGGGAAAAGATCGTCACAGGGAGGAACTTTGGCAACTTGTAAGGGGCCAACTCACACCCATAAATTTTTATCTCTGTGTAGTCCTGGTACAAGTACCAGTATCCGGTTCTCACTTGATTTGATAATTGCATGATCTTCTTAATATCCTCATTAATCCTTGCTTCTACTATACTACTGAGTATTCTCATTGTTGGATGCACAAATGCATCAACAAATCTCTTGTAGGTGTATTCCTTCCGTTCCTTCATTAGCATGGTTTTCCAAAAGATCATTGATTGAGGTTGGGAGTCTTCATTAAATTTCCTCATTCTGAAATTGAATCTGCTGGCCTGAAAATATACAAACATGTAAACCAAAAATGAAGTGAATTTAAACACTTCCTTTGTGTGAAACTTTACAAATTGTTCGTGGATAGAATCTGCTAAGAATTGGCTGAAGTTAAACATGATGGAAGGCTTGGACTCTGATGAAATAATGGACAAAAAACCTATCATGGCTTCATCTATCCACTGATCTGAATGGTACCCTAACAAACATGAAAGGACAGTGACAATGTGTTGGGTCCTATTAGGGAAATTTTATGAGAGGTATGGAGAATTCTTCTTTGGTAATGGAGTGTCTCTAGCCATGAATAACTCTTGCGTTTTGGCTCTGCTAGAAAAATCTAGTTTTTGGTATAATTCTCTAAGGGCCTCATAGAAAAAAGGTATTGCTTCTTCAACTATAGGAGCTTGCATCATTTTCATGATGGACTAGGCATTGATAGTAAAAAGGACTTCTCTTGTGGGGGATAATACAACTCTCTGATTGATACCATATCATGCATGACATTTCCTCACAAACTCAGGGAAACTTTGGGAAGATGTAATAGGGTAATTTGGTCTCCCACGACCCTATATCATTGACTTCATCGATCAGCTTATGCTCTAGCCAACAATAGACATCAAATAAGTCAAATTCTGACTCTCTCTCATGTATTTTAAAGTCCCTATCAGCCAGAGCCACATGATCCAGGTCCACCTTAGGGTAAACCATTGGGTTAAATGGTTGCTGCTCCTTCTTTGGAGGCATTATTGTCCACTGAAAATGTAGAGAAAGGAATTAAAAGAAGAGGGGAATAAAGAAAGCGAACTTTTGTAGATCATAATGGGAAATGGGGAGAAGAAATGGTATTGCAAAAGAACTCTGGTTGATCTGTTAAAGAATTGAAATTTGCTCTGCGCCTTATTTTTCTCTGAAAAATTTGACTGCGATCACTTGTGACAAATAGAATGCATAAGCAATTGTAAACCTTGCAATAGGTGAGGAATTTTGGATTTGTAGAGTGATTGAGTTACCGTTGAAATGGTGTGGGCCCGTTGGGTAACGACCTAAGCCATTAAATGTTTAACGGGCTTTAGGCGATTGGATGGAGGTGACAGGGGCAGCTGTTGTGGCGTAACGGTAATGGCGCAATGTTAATGGCAGGGAAATAAAGGTAAGTGTCATAACGGTAGTGGCACGATTTAGGAATAATGGAAAACAAATTTCCGCAGGGGGTGTAGGCTGGTAAGCGGTAAGGAGTGGGGGGGGGGATGTGAAATTATTTGCGCACGTCACGTTGCAGGCAGGGTGGATTGGAAACCCCCCCCCCCCCCCCCCCCCCGACGTTAACGTTCGAAGGATGAGGGGGGCCAGAAATGACTATCAGCCATCGGATGAGATGGAGGGTGCGGAGATGGGATGAGAGATGGTGAAAGTTTAGCGGTGATGTGATGTATGAGTGAATGGTGGGGTCGGGTAATTATATGACGAGCGGGCTATAGTTCGAGACTTTAGGATAGAGAACATGACATAAAATATGTTAAATTATCTTGGATAAAAATTTAATCTCGAACTTAGGATAAAGTACCTTTGCTTCTTGTTTTTTTTCCTTTTTAATCCGAAAGTACATGAGATCTTTTGACTGAACTTTGGAATAAATTTCATGCTTCCTCCATATTTATTTTTCTTCTTTCACTTATACCTACCCTTTCACTAATCTAACCCTTTTTCCATACTTTTGCAAGGTGAATTTTGGCTTGCAGGCCAAAATCACTTTATCTTTAAAACTCTAACCTACTCTATCCTTATTCCTTCCATTGAATCAGATTAAGTTGTTGAGTCAATTTATTTCTACCTAAATACTAATCTGCCAAGATTAAACTATTTGGAAAATCCCTATTTT
Organism: Pinus albicaulis; assembly: GCA_034641835.2. NCBI lineage: Eukaryota > Viridiplantae > Streptophyta > Pinopsida > Pinales > Pinaceae > Pinus > Pinus albicaulis. The sequence continues at coordinate 42,917 of JAXQQM020063563.1, forward strand.
CTAACGTATCAACAAAAATTTAAAATTGTTCAATCATGCTTAAACTGTATTGTTGAACATACTAATATAATCAGTAGTGGCATTTTTATTTGCAACACTTTCAATATTATTCTTTTTGGGGTTTTGTTTCTTTTTCTTTTTCAATATACCCTCTTTTCTTTTCTTTTTTCATTTCTTTTTGTATATCATTTGAATATTGAAAATCATACTCAATATGAAATTGCAACTTATGAAATACTCAATCACCTTGAGATCCTATAATTTATAGGACTCTAACAATGGCTCTAGCTGGGGATGACACTTATCCAAGTGAGGTGTCAAGAGCACAAGACCAGTAGCCTTGAGTGCTCCATTTTCTGCAAAATCTTCATCTGATTTATTTTCTGTTTTATGATAGCTCATCAAACCAGGCTTAGGGTCTTCTCTTCGGGCTTCAACCTTTGTTAATGAATTATTCAAATCATAAACTGTAAAACTATGGTATTTACAATGATGAAAGACCAACATGTATTTTTAAGATAAATAATGTTTTAGCATCCTGCCATTGACAGGACCTCCAGGTATCTATGTTCCATCCAACTCTTTAAGGAAATATACATTGTTTCCTCTAAAAGCATAAATAATATATGGACCTTTCCAAAGATTGTAAAATTTTCCATGTTTACCTTTGTCTTCTCTTCTGGAATCCCATTTCAAAACTTTGTCTCCTAAATTAAAATCATGGAAAATTTTAGGGGCTAATATTCGTAGGGGGGCTAATTTTCCATGGTTTTTCCAAAAAAAAGATTCGCCAATTTCCATTTTTTTATAAAAATGATTCGCCCAAATTTTACAATATAAAATTATTTTACGTTAAAAATTGCCAACATTATATAGACAATATAGATAATATCATTATAAATTTGAATAATTTTACAAATACATCAATAAAAATTTTATATTTTGCATATTACGGACTAGTGATATTCGCCAATTTTTTAAACTTCAAGATAATTTTCCATCCTTAAAATTATCCCTGATTAAAATCATTAGCCTTTGTTATTTTATTAAAAATATTCTTGATATTTTCTTGAATTACTTGAGTTTTGTTATAAAATTCCTCTCTGGATTGTTGCAACTGAATAGTTTGATTGATCCTTCTCTATATATCATTTGGTTCATCTTGTATTTATTGAATGATCTTCATGACTGGAACTCCTAAAGAGGAAGGAAACAATGCATCCATGCCATAGACCAATTCATATGGAGACATGCCAATTGATTTTTTGGTAGTAAGTCTATCAACCCAAATTCCATTGATGAACTTGTTATTCCATGATTTCTTATTATCTTCCAAGATATTTTTGATGATATTCAACAAAATTTTTTATGAAGATCCACCCAATCCATTACCTTGAGGGTAATAGGTTATTGAATTCCCCAAAGTTATATGATACCTATGAAAAAAATCAACCATTTTCTTGGACTTGAAGGTTGCAACATTGTCAGTGATGATTTTTCTAGGACAACCAAATCTAGAGAGGATATTTGTTTCAAGGAGTTTAATAATGACATGATCAGTGGCATTTCTAGAAGGATTGGCTTCTATCCATTTGGTAAAGTAGTCTGTGGCAGTAAGAATCCACTTATGCTGGGTAGAGGAAGGAGGATTAATTTATCCAATGAAATATAATCCCCATTTTTGGAAAGGGCTCTCAACAGAAATAGACTTCAAGGGCAAGGGCAATAATTTTTTCTTTCCTTTAAAAATTTTGCATTTGTGACAGGCAATTACCATCTTGTGGATGTCAGCAAAAAGGATAGGATAGTAGAAACTAACCCTCAGGATATTATTGACATTGGTTTTCCAATAAATATGGCCACCACAGTCACCTCCATGGAATTCCTGCATAACTTTATCTGCATCATATTTTAGCAAAAAATTGAGTAAAATACCTCCAACATATTTCCAATACAAAAAAATTTCTAGAATATGGAATTTGACAACTTTCAACTTTATAAATCTTGCTTTAGTTTTGGACAAACCAGGAGGAGCATTCAAATTTAAAAAGAACATATAAGATATCTGCATACCAGGGAGAATTTAGGAATGCTTCATCAATTTGTGGAGTCGCCAGTTCCTCTTGATCATCCAATGAATGAACCATGTTGATATCTAATGCATGAAAATTTGATTCAACCATCAATTTGGCTAATCCTTGCCCTTTAATTAATTTAGTAGGTTTTATTTTCACATCATATTCCAAATTAAAATCAATCCATTTGCCTCTTTTTCTACTAAGACCATTCTGCGTTAAAATGTCTTTGACTACTACATTGGGCACATAAGCAATAATATGTGAATGTATAAAGTAAACTTTGAAATACTTTAATGCTTTGACCAAAGAAAAAGCCTGTTTTTCCATGATGTTGTATTTCAAAGATGAATCTCTCAATGATTTGCTAAAAAATGCTACTGGTTTTTCATGTCCTTCACTTTTTTTCTGCAATAACACAGCAACAATAGTGTGCTCAGACACAAAAGAAAAAACTATGAAGTCTTTGGTAAAATCTAGGCTGATTAGGACTGTATTTTTTGTTAATGCTTGCTTGATTAAATCAAAATATTGTTTATCTTCAATGTTGCATTTAATTTCTGAATCTTTTTTAAGCATGTTGGTTATATTCCTCAAAAGTTTTGCAAGATTTGGTATAAATCTCCTCAAAATTTTGATTTTACCAATGAAAGATTGAAGTTCTTTGAGATTCCTAGGATGAATGAATTTGAGTATTCCTTCAATCCTGCTAGGATCTGTTAGGTCCCCATAGTTTGCAAGATTGGAAAATACAAAGGCTGCAGAGCCTACATCAAAACCACTTTGGAATATGAGGATCTAGCCATCCTAGATTCAAAGAGGGATCTCTCTATGTATGTGCTTTCAAAGGATATTCTTTAAGCTTAAGTATGATTTTAGGCTAGTTATGAAGAACAAGTTTGTTTGTTTGTTTTGGTTGGGCAGGATAACATGAAGATGAAGGAAGTCTGTATGAAGGGTGAAGGTGTGAGTAAGTGAAAGAATGGTTCAGGTGATAAGATAAGCAATGAACAACATCAATCCATTGGGCTATGGAGTCACAAAAGGATTTAATTGTACAACAAGTTTCAAGAGTGGTCCATGGGGCAAGTCATCTATGTCAAAGGATCTCTTTAAGTTGATTTTATGGAATGAAACAGTAAGAAAGTGATGAAAGAAACAAATACACAAGAAAGAAAAAAAGGACAGCCTAAGATCAGGTAAGTACTTTTAAACTAGCCTTCTTTTGACATGCACTTAATAGAAAGACACAAAAGTAACGTAAGATCAGGTAAGTACTTTTAAACTAGTCTGGTTTTGATATACTTTCAAGAGAAAACATTAAAAACAAAGAATAGCTTAAGATCAAGTAAATACTTTTAACTTATCCTGCTTTCAACATATTCTCAAAGGAAAACATTCATGATAGACATAAAAATAGTCTAAGATTAGGTAAGTACTTTTAAACTACCCTGCTTTCAACATACTCTTAAGGGAACTTTTCAAAGCAACTGTTGGAGAAGAAACTAGAGGACATGGCTAACCATAGACTTCTCTAGCTCAATCTTTAATTAGCAGACTTTTCAAGAACATTCAAAAACAATATCTCAAGTTGTACTCAGGAAACATGGGCTTACCAACACTTCACTGGTTATACTCTATTGAATTACCTTCAAAACACAATTAGAAGAAAACATAAAGGATAAAGATTTATTAGTGAGATTTAGGGTACTTCAGAAGTAAATCCTAATCTATATTTTCTATTCTTTATCAAAGAAAGTGTACAGAATGAAAAAAAAGAAGGAAAATAACAATTACAGTGAGAAACACATCACCATTGACATAGACCAGGATCCCATAAATCATCTATTTGTATTTGATGTTCAAACCAGTTACAATCTTCAAGTCTAGTGGGTCTTTACAACTTCAAACTTCTCATCTTAGCTTATGATTCTTCAATTCCTAACAGAGCTACAACATGCTTCAATAGCTATTTACATTCAACAAGTATCCAAATTCCAACCTGTATATTGTCTTCTTGAGAAGTATTTATAGAGGAAATGAGGAGGTGGAGTGAAAGAAAGGCCTATATGTTCAATTAATGCAGATTAAGAGCTTCTCGACCTTTGAAGGGCCAAATGAAGAAGCTTTTCAAATGTTTTAACTATGATAATTGATTATTACATTAAAATTCATCAACTTCAGTCACTTTTGTTGACTTTGGGGGCTTTTGGTAGGCTGGCAATTAATTCTGAGTTGTCTTTGACAAATATCTCTGACTGTGCATTTACTGTGTATTCTTTTGAGAAAATAAGTCTGCAGGTGGTATTTTTGGCTTTAATTTCCTTTCTGATGTGGAATTTGGAGGCTTCCTTTATTGATTTGTCTGTCCTAGTGGCTTTAAGCACTGATTATGCCTTGATACTGCCTTTGGGCCTTTGTAATCATCTTCAGAGTCTTTAAACTTTATCTGCTGACTGTTTTAACTTTTAAAACATTTTTCTACTTTATTCACTATGTCCTTATCTTCATAAATCATTGTTTAAGCCTTTTAATCCTTGGTCTTTTGGGCTTTAACCTTTATCTTTAATCATCATTGTCTTTTGTTCTTTTGAACTGAATAAGGCTTTGGTGCATTTAAGCCTGTTCCTTTAACTGTAGGGTTAAGCTCTTAATCTTCGGCTTTTGATATTTAACCCTTTATACTATGTATAAACCCTCAAATAGTAAAATTAAACTTTTAATCCTTAACTCTTCATCTTGCGCACTGGAACTTCTTTAATATTTTAATCTTTAACCTCTATCTTCACTGTTTTTCTACTTTTCTATGGACAGGAGGTTTTTAGTGCGTTGAAGGGATTTTATTTGCTTTACCAATGTTAATGGGCATTGATAAAAAAAATAAAACCATGGAAAATCCACCTTTGCATTTTAAACCCCAAGGGTCATCAAACTGGGAGTCTTCCGCCACTGATCCGGCTGTGGGGGACCTTTTAATACTTTAGGCACCTTTAAAACCCTGCAAACAAAACATCAAATGTTAAGAAACCCTAAAATTTGGTTTAACTACTAACAGAGGTCAGGCGAGAGCGGAGGAGCATATGCAGAGGAGTGATATGCAGGCGAATGAGGTTATGTGGAGAAAAATAGCAAAAACTAGGCTTAAAACTAACTTTGGCGCGAAAATGGGCAAAGTGGTTTTGTGAAAACCGTGAATGGTTTTCACGCGATGATTGAGTGGTAAGCGGTTTATGTTGAATCGAACGTGATCCAATTAAAACGGGACACGTGGCCTTTGTAAAATCGGCGGTATCGCGCGATTTTTTATTGTTAAACCTCAGATGGTGAATTCACGCGATATGTAGACTGTTGGATCTAGGGGGAAAGATCCAAAGGCTATGGGGGAGCGCGATGGAGAGACGTGCACGATGGGGAGAAATTGGTGGAAGCCAGGTGTTGGTGAATGATTGGATGAGCAACTAGGTGGTGGATGGTGGGCCCGGAGGAGTTGGATTGTTGGGTTGAATGAGGGCCGTTGGTTTAAATAAATCAACAGTGGGGATTTTATTATAGGATAGATGGATGGAAGGATTTGGGCGGATGAAGGGTAGGAGGGGAGGCGTGGTAACCTTTGATCTTTATAGATCAACGGTGGGGATTGATTGACGGGTGACAAGGCGAGGATAAAAGAAAATTAAGGAATGTGGCCAAGGAAGGAATTGAATGGCAGATTGAATTATTGCCATCAGATCATGTAGATCTATGGCTAAGATTCGCCAGGGTTTGACAAAGGTAACGGGGGAAAATACGAGGGAAAAGACTTTTTATAAGGGGAGCGGGGAGAAAACAAAAGTTAAGAGAAGGGGCTAGAGATTAGGAAAAAGGTGCGGTCTTATGGGAGAACACAAAATCGGGGCCAAGGGAAGAGGGGCCGGGAGAGAAAAATTTTAAGCACCTGGTTGCGGGGCTGGGTCACATGAAGGAAAAAGGCCAAGGTTTTAAGCCCTAAGGGGCTTAAAGGCTGTTTGTTAATAAAAAGCGGAATAAGTGGGTTTTTATATGTTTGTAAGAGTTTTTGGGGTTTTTTCAAGTTCCGATAAGGAAAAATGAGAAATTTAAACCATAAAAAGGAATTTTTATGGGTTCAAAAGGATTTCGAGAGCTTTTTAAGGAAAATTAAGGATAAATGAGAGAGGAGAGGGAATTGTTTCAAGGAAAATGAATGATATGGGGGAAAAAATGGAGGGAATGAAATGATGAAAATGGGGTTTTTAGGAAACAGTTTTCTTTGGGAACAACAGGATTCCTTGGTGGATTTCTGAAGGGAACAACACTTAAGGAACAACATTGTTAAAGAACAACACTGTTAGGAAATAGTAGACTTGAAGAATGAGTAATTTTCTATGAAAATAATCTCTTGAAGGCTCAAGATATGTTTTTAGCCATAATTTGCTGTGACAAAATTTACTGATGGCTAACAGTGGCTCCACTTGGGGATGGTAGCTCCTTGGAGGTGTCAAGAAATTTAGAAATTGATCTTTGGGATGCAAACCTGTGCCTTATCCATTGAAAACCTACTTCTTTGATCATGTTGCTTAGAAGATATGATCAGGACTTTGCATTAGCAAACAAAATTATTTCCCAAACAACTACCTACACAGCCTATTTCCTAACATTTTTTCTTCAGAAGGTGCATTTAGACTTGTAGACCTTTGACATCCACATTTTATTATTTTATTGAAAGTAGGAAACTAATCTAAGTCTACCCTTATTTCTTCCATGAGTTCAGATTAAGCAGTTAAACTCATAAATTCTCTACCTAAGCTAAAATATGCCAGGATTAAACTGTCTGGCAGATTTTATTCTCTATTTTCTAAAACAAAAATTTAAAACACAGTCAAATCAGGATTAGAATGTCTAATTTTCCATGGTGTCTATGGCTGTATGTACAAGCTGCACATAGACTTTATTTGTAGAAATTTAAAACAAAACTATGAAGGCTTAATATCTGAAAAATAAAAAACATCCTTCATTCTTTCTTTCAACTCTGGTTTTGATCTTTTTGAGTTGTCTTCTTCTTTTCCTGGTTCAGATTTTGAGCATATTATAACCAATTCTTCATCAAACTTACAGGTTCAGGATTTAGGCTTGTTTGAACCACTATTTTTCTATCCTAATCTATTCTACTAATGAGCCAAGATTGAACAGTTTGGCAAATCTTCTTCACTAACCTATCAGCAGAAAATTAAAATCTATCTAGTCATGATTAGGTTGTATGACTAAATAGTTGTGCTTTCTCAAGTAGTGGCATTTAAGCTTGCACACTTTCAGATTTTTCCTTCTTTTTTGGTATGGGGTTGTACCTTTCTTCTTTTATTTCTGCCCTCTTTTTCTCTTTTTCTATTGTTTTTGTATTTTCTTTTTTTTTGAAATTCAAAAGAAATGTTATATACAATGAAATGAAAAACTTTGAAAAAAAGATAAAAAAAATATCAGTTAACAAAAATAGTGTTTGAGCATCCTGCCATTGACAGGACCTCCAAAGTATTCAACTTCATCCAATTCTTCCAGAAAGAATGCATTATTTCCAATGATAAATTGAATGAGATAAGGGCCTTGCCATAAATTGTCAAATTTTCCATGTTTGCCATTATCTTCTCTTCTGGAATCCCATTTCAAAACTTTATCACCAATCTTGAAATCACTTTCCTTGGTTCTTTTTTCAAACAACTTCTTGATGTTTTCTTGTAGTTGTTGTTCTCTGATGTATACTTCCTCTCTGGTTTGTTGTAGATGTATAGTCTGGTTTATTCTTCTTGTCACATCATCATCTTCATACTGTATTTTTTGGATCAGCTTCATGACTGGCACTCCTAAACTGGTTGGACATATTGCATCAGTTCCATAAACTAGCTGGTAGGGAGACATTCCAATGGATTTTTTAATGGTTAGTCTGTCTGCCCACAAGGCATGTACTAGCTTATTGTGCCATGATTTTTTGTTGTCTTCTAGAAATTTTTTGATAATGTTTACCAAAATTTTATTTGAGGACTCTGCCAGCCCATTACCTGGGGGTAATAAGCTGTAAAATGGCCCAATATAATCTGATACTTATGACAGAATTCTACCATCTTTTTAGACCCAAATGCAGCAGCATTATTAATTATGATCTTTCTAGGACAGCCAAATCTAGATAGTATATGGTTTTCAAGGAAAGAAATGATCATTGAGTTTGTGGCATTCCTAGAAGAGATGGCTTCTATCCGTTTGGTAAAATAGTCTGTTGCTGTGAGGATCTATCTATGTTGGGCAGATGAGGGAGGATGGATTTCCCCAATGAAGTCTAGACCCCACTGCTAAAAAGGAGCTTCAACAATGATTGGTTGCAGAGGTAAGGGAAGCAGCTTCCTTTTGCCTTCAAAGATTTGGCATTTGTGACAGGCAATAATCATTTTATGGACATCTTGAAAGAGGGTGGGCCAGTAGTAACCAGCTCTAAGGATTTTTTTAGCAGTTGATTTCCAGTAGAGGTGGCCTCCACATTCTCCTTTATGAAACTCATGCTTGATCTTATCTGCATCATTCTCAGGAAAACATTTAAGCAATAATCCACTAGCATTTTTCCAATATAAACATTTATTCAAAATGCAGTAATTTATAACTTTCGACTTTAAGAACCTTGCCTTTGTTTTAGACAAACCAGGAGGGACATTAAGATTGAGAAAAACATACAAAATATCAGCATACCAAGATGAATTCAGAAAATGATCTTCAATAATTGGAGTTGAAAACTCCTATTCATCTAATGCATTAAACATGTTTATATCAAGAGCTTGAAAGTTGGATTCAGCCATACGTTTTGCTAATCCTTGAACTTTTATGAGCTTAGTGGGTTTGATTTCTAAATCATACTCTAAAATTACAGCAATCCACATTCCTCTTTTGCCATCTGGATCTTGGGTCAATATGTCTTTTACAACTGAATGAGGCACAAATGCTATGATGTGGGAATGTAAAATGTAAACTCTGAATTCTTTTAAGGCTTTGACTAAGGCAAAGTATTGTTTTTCCATTATGTTATACTTCAAAGGTGCATCTCTCAATGCCTTGCTAAAAAATTCTATGGGCTGCTCTTGTCCGTTTTTCTATAATAGAACAATAGCTACTGTGTGTTCTGATGCAAATGAAAAAATGAAGAAATCTTTTGAAAAATCAGGACTGATAAGAACTGGTGTTTTGATGAGTGCTTGTTTTACTATTTCAAATGATTTCTTTGCTTCTAAGGTCCATTTAACTCCTTCTTTTTTAAGCATGTTTGTTATGTTTCTAAGGAGTTCAGCTAGATTGGGTATGAACCTTCTCAAGAAATTAATCTTTCCAATGAAAGATTTAAGTTCCTTGATGTTTCTGGGATGGTTGATTTGCAATATGCCATCAATCCTCTTTGGGTCTATCCTTATTCCCTCTTCTGATACGATATGCCCAAGAAGTTTACCTTCTTGGAGACTAAACAGTGTTTTCTTTGGATTTAAATATAACCCAAATTTTCTGCATTTATCAAAGACTTTTCTCAAGTGTATTAGGTGTTCTTCATCTGTTTTAGAATAAACAGTTATATCATCAAGGTAAATTACAATGAAGTAACCTATTTCTTCTGAGAATGCTATATCCATGGCTCTCTATAATGTGGCACCAACATTCATTAAACCAAAAGGCATTTTCAAATACATGAAAGTACCCCAAGGTGTAGTAAAGGTTGTCTTGAGTTGATCATCAGGATGTACCAAAATCTGATTGTACCCTGAGAAGCCATCTAGAAAAGAAATTCTTTTAGAACCAACTACCTTTTGTAAGACATGATCCTTTTTGGGCAAAGGATAGTTGTCATTTAGTGAGGCTTTGCTTAAGTTTCTAAAATCAATGCAAAGCCTTATCTCTCCTATTTTCTTCCTAACTGATACAAGATTAGACACCCACTCTGAGTATCTAATAGGGACAATAATTCCAACATCATACATTTTTCTGATTTCTTTCTCTACCAGAGGTAATTGAATAGGGTTGATTTTGCGCAATTTCTATTTAAAAGGTTTCTGGTTCTCTTTGAGGGGTATCTTATGTTGAATTATTTATGTATCATATGATTTCAGATCTTCATAGCTCCATGCAAACACATTATAAAATTCTTTAAAAAACTTAATGTATTTCAGTTTGATATGAGCTAGCAGTGTTTTTGACAGTTTGATCATTTTGGGCTTTTCCTCACTGCTTATGTTGCATTCTTCTACTTCAGTTTCTATGGGTTCCAGCTTTGGCTTCTTGGCCACATCATTCAAGTCAAACAATTCCTCTAAAGGGACCAATCCTTTAGGCAAGCTTTGGTCTTTGGATTGCAGCACTTCTAAGTCTTCATTTTCCAA